>LTAE01000320.1:3622-83666 GCA_001647135.1 Pontederia paniculata | reverse complement strand
ATTTATTGAATTTATTGGCGGGGTGAGGAAAGAAGTGGGAGGAAGACGGGTATTTAAAGGGGTCGCCAGAGGAGGAGGAGGTTAATGTTTAGTGGTGGTGGATCAACGGAGCCCCCTTCAAAGCGGAAAATACTGTAAAAACAGCAAAAAAAAGAATGGAAAAATAACTTTTCTATATTAATCGAGTCAAAATTTTTGAAAATAACGCATTTGTAGGATCGTAAATTTATGACCCAACTTAGTCAAAATTTATTATTTATTACATTTTTTGAGATTTTAGTTTAATTAATCTGTATTATTTGGAATGCATATTTAGTTATTGCAGATAAGATTTTAAGCGTTCATGTTGGAGTTAGAATGTAAAATCTAATTAAGCGAAGATAAGTCCATGCTAATATGAATCAACTTAAGACAACTATTATAAAATGCAGATGCTAATTATTTTATTTATTTCATTATATTTTATTGCATGTTATATGATTTACTATAGGATCCTGCTCATGCTAATGTTTTTTTTGCACGTATATGAAGGAATATTGAGATTGAGTTGAGAATTAGTATCTCACTGCTTGCGTGGATAAATAATAATTATGCAGATATTACTACTTCAATTTTTTAAATGAATCTACTTTTTTTCTTTTATTGATTTTTTTATAGAAGAATGAACCGTGCAAATTGTTTTTGAGAAATAATCATTTTCATCAATTGTGATAATCCTTTGCTGATTGGTTTCAAATGGTTATCGGGTTAAAGTTTAAAATATTATATCTTTTTATTTTATTGAAAATATTGAAACTTTTACGTTGTGCTCACAGAACTGGATCTAGTAGCCTATTAGATAATAGGATTAGATTACGTACAAAATAGAACTTTCACATTTTTTCTCCAGATGTAACTTAAACTTTTATTTTTATCTAAAAAACCATCAAGTTTTATTTAGGTTGCAAATCAAACATCCATTGAAAAAGCTGTTAAATGTAAATTCATCAATTACATTTCGATAATTTTATATCATACTTTTAAAATGCTATGTAAAAAAAAAACTAAATAATTGATCTTTATCACATCAACTTTGTTGATTTTAATCACATAAATGTAATGAAAATATTAATATGTCTTTTGCAAAAAAAAAGTTTCTGACATAACATTCTTGTATCCATGTGATAACGATTAATTCAACATTTAACAATCTTTTTCATTTAAACTATTAAATATGCAATCAATTTTAAAGTTTTATGTTTTTTAAATATAAATACAAGTTGTCATATACTAATTGATCAGCCAATTGAAATTGCTGACACATCGGAAAAAAATATATTTCTACTCACTAAACATCAGATCGAATCGACCTGATGAATTTCATGACCAATCTCAATTGAATCGGATCGGATCGTTGGTCGGTTCAGATCCGAACTAAAGATGGACTATCGTGTGTGCTTGTGCTGGTCAACCCGTGTTTGACCGTACACGTACTCATGCCCGTGTCATGTTGCTAAAGTGAAGTGTCGTGTCAAAAATAATACTTCATTGGCATGGTCTAGCCCAATACGATTTCGGTCATGCCGATCGTGCGAACCCGAGTCGTGTTGGATGGGTCGCCATTTTTTTTCTTTATTTTTTAAAATTAATATTCTAATCACATTTAAAATTTAATCTATTAATATATAAGAGTGAACTATAAATACATACATAATCAAGTATATAAATTATCAAACCTATCATCTATGTAAGAGTAAAACTATAAATTTATAAATGTATAATATTATAGTTTACAACTTGTTCCTTTTTAGTTTTCATATAAAATATTGATAAGTTATAAATATAACCTATAGTCATTATAGTTTATTTTTTAATAACTTATTACTTATGTTTATAGTGTTATAACTTATAACTATATAGTTATTGTATAATTATATACTAATGATATATTATTTTATTATATTAATTCAGTACATTATAAAGTATTATATATAATGATATAATATTTTAAATAATATTATATAATATACGGCGGTGGGGATACGTTCACAGATGATTTTGACGTCTTCATTATCACCTTACAAATTAATAACTTTTTTATTATAAAAGAAAACTTGTATGACCATTGAAAATCCTATATATATATATATTTTATGTAGCCCCCAAGTTGAAAGTATGTATATATGCATATAATAGCAACTGCAACCAATAAATACTAGAAATGCTAGGAAAGTAACATAAATATCTCATTGCTTTAGTGGTTCAACTCCCATCCCCTCCCAATTTTTAGTTATATTTTGCTTCTATATATATGCATGTCATCAGATAGTTAGTAGTGTTCAACCATACATTCAAGCGGGTCGGGCCGAGAATTAAAAAAGAAAAAATGGGCTTGGTGTGCCACATCGAACGGGCCCGGACTATCGGGCCTCGTATCGTGTCGGGTCCAAAACTTCAGTGCGCTAGCACGACACGAGATGACCTGGTTCTGGGCGTGCCGATCGGCACGATGTCCATCTTTAATCCAAACTGATCCGATCATAACTTGATCACTAATGCGTTCGGTACGAATTTTAATTTTTCAAATTCGATCAATCCAATCCAACTCGATGATCCAAACTTTTATATATTTTTTTATTAAATTTAAATCAATTTTTTTAATAAAAACTTTATATTACTTTAAAATTAAAATATAATAAAATTTATATTTTATCTTTAAAAATATTACAAATCTTGAAAAATATGTTTCTTTCTTTCTTTTTTTAAATATAATTTATGTTAAATGTTACAAATAATAATAAAAAATATAAAAAAAATAATTGAATAAATCCACCTGATCCAACTCGTCCCAATAAGATCGGGTCGAATCGTGGATGACTAATTTATTATTAATTCGAACTAACATAATTTGAATAAAATCAATAATGTTGGATTAGATATTGGATGAGATCACTGTTACTAAACATAGAGATACAAAGAGAAAACGATTAAAAAAAATTCAGAACAAACGAAACCATCATGTTTATTTTCGCGCTCGTGCTCCTCACGTGATATGCAAAAAATCTTGGACAAGGACAATTGTCGACGGGTAGGGCGCAGTAAACACCATCCGACCGCCCAAATTGGCCCAAGTATGACGAGCCCAAGGCGGCAAAACCTTCAATTCGCCATTTGACTACATTTAGGGTTTCACTGCAGCTTTTTGCATCCTTTTCTCCCCTAAATCTATCGCGCCCAGAAAACCTCTCCTTCCTCTAAACCACCAGCATGGACGATGGCGGCGCCGCCGGCGGATTCCATCGGAGCGAGGCTATCTCCGCTATCCAGGACGAGGAGCCCTTCTACGGCGATGACGACGAATTCGACGACCTGTACAATGACGTCAATGTCGGCGAAAGCTTCCACCAGTCCCTCAACCGCGCCACCGAAGAGTCCAATCAGGGAGAACGCCGCCCCAATCCCGCTCCCGCTTCTCCTCTTCAGTCTCCGCCGCCGCCTCCGCCGCCGCCTCCGCCGCCGCCGACTGTTCGTGCCCAGATCTCCAGCGTCGCCGTACAGCCGAGGATGGAAGTTCCCATGGAGAGATCCTCTGGGAACTTCGATCAAGGGATCCGTGGCAGTGGAGGAAACGGCGAGATGGTGGTGCCAGTTAGACCGCCGGCTCTGGTGCAGCCGAGTGGAATCAGAGGTGATTTGGGGCAGGGCACGGGCCGGCCTGCCGATGCGCAAGGTCAAGGCGGGAACTTTGGTGGAAACGAGGGTCTTCAGAGGCAAAATGGTGGGTTTGCGGGAGGAAATGTTAATTCTGGTGGAAGCGCCGCCTCTGATGGACCTGCTGGCGGTACTACCCTATTCGTGGGCGAGCTCCACTGGTGGACTACGGATGCTGAGATCGAGACCGAGCTCAGCAAGTATGGGCAGGTGAAGGAGATTAAGTTCTTTGATGAGAAGGCGAGCGGGAAGTCCAAGGGTTACTGTCAGGTCGATTTTTATGATCCCGCAGCTGCTGTGGCTTGTAAGGAGGGGATGAATGGACATCTTTTCAATGGTAGACCATGTGTCGTGACACTGGCTTCGCCTTTTACTGTTCGCAGGATGGGCGAGGCCCAGGTGAAGAACCAGCAGCCTTTCACAGCTCAAGCGTCGGCAGGTAACACACAAAGGGGTAGAGGAGGTGGCGGGCAACAGATGGGTGGGAATTTTGGTAGGGGCAGTGGTGGCGGAGGTGGTGGTGGCGGAGGAAGTGGTTGGGGCAGGGGTGGAATGGGTAACAGAGGACCGATGGGGAATATGAGGAATCGGATGGGGCCAGCTGGGGGTCGAGGAGTAATAGGAAATGGTGGGATGGTTGCGCCACCACTCCCACCCATGCATCCTGGCGCAATGTTGGGGCAAGGATTTGATCCGACTGGTTATGGTGCTGCCATGGGGAGGATGGGTGGTGCTTTTGGAGGGTTCCCTGCAGGACCAGCAGCTGCTCCTTACCCTGGACTGATGCCTTCCTTTCCGCCCGTCGTGGCTCCTCATGTGAATCCTGCTTTCTTTGGGAGAGGCGGGATGCCAGGTGGTGGTGTTGGAATGTGGCCTGATCCCAACATGGGTGGATGGGGAGGTGAGGAGCAGTCGAGCTATGGTGATGATGCCACATCAGACCAACAGTATGGTGAAGGAAACCATGGATCGGATAGGGCTCCTGATAGGGATTGGACAGGATCTTCTGACAGGAAGCATGAAAGAGAGAAGGATGTAGGTCCTGGACAGGACTGGTCCGAAAGAAGGTATCATGAAGATAGAGAAACTGGCCGAGAAAGGGAGAGGGATAGAGACAGAGAAAGGGAGAGGGAGAGAGATAGAGATAGGGACAGAGATAGGGAACGGGAGAAATACCGAGATGACCATGATCGACGTGGAGACTACTATAGGCACAGGGATCGTGAGGCAGAGCATGATAATGACTGGGAAAGAGGACGGTCGTCGAGACCAAGAAGCAAGTCGGGAGAAGTAGAGCACTCAAAAAGGCGGCGTTACTCACCTGAGTGAGAGGGGGGATGACTACAACTTCCTAAGACGGATGGAATTCTAAATTCTGAGGATGCATGTACAGTGCCCCTCCTTATATGTTTTAGAATCAACTTTAGCACATGGAAAAATTGGTGAAGGATGATTGCGTAGCCTGTTGTAGCCATCATTTTTCAGATGTATGTTTCCTATCCACTAATTTCTGTATTTTTTAATTTTCGTACTATCTGTATCCTGCTTAGATGACTGATGTTTGACCTTGCTGTATATATTCTTTCCTGACTGGTGTACTTTTGTCCTAAATGTTAGTTGTGCTGCATCCTTTCACAATTTTGTTGTAACTGTAATTTTGTGTTGATACTTATAGTTAATACATTCTTCATTCATCTTGTATGATTGTCTATTTGACTTGTAAAGACTGCAAGACCTATCTCTTGGTTGGGATATAATGTATGAAACACTTCTCTCAAAAAATAAATGTATGAAACACCAAGTTCATGTAATCGAATGATAGCTAATATTCTCATTTCAGCTTGGTGATGCTTAGAGGCAAAAAATATTCTGTGGACCTTTGGAAGCAGTTGGGAAGTTGAAATGACGTCTTCAGTGATGAAAATTTAGAAGCAGTTGGGAAATTGGAGTTTCAACTTTGAAATCTAAAAAATTACTTGACTGTTGAGGATATTAATTTCCTTTTATTGTCATTGGATCACTAACAACAGATAATTCTGGCGGTTGTAGTTACAAATGCTTTTTGAACATCCTTCTACCCCAAACAAAGAAGTCCGAGGATGGACCATTTTTTGTCATAGCATGTAGCAGCCAGAAATTGTTGTAGCTTATGCTTTGATTTTGTAGTGTAGAATTGGTGCTGCATTAATTACTTCCTACGTTTTCTTCCTTTCTCTTGTTTGATTTATTGCAAGTTTTGTTTCTCTCAGGCTTTTCAAAATAAACATATGAAGCATATGAAAGAATATATTTGAGTTTATTTCAATTAGGATAAAATGTATATGCAGCACAAAAGTGTGTTGCATATATGCAGTACAAATTTTAACCTTTAGATTTGACATGACACTTTTATTTAATTTTATTTAAGATAATTTTGGTGGTGTAGATGTGTATTGCATATATGCAACACAAAAGTGTGCTGCAGATTCATTGCTCTCTTTCAATTATTTTCTAAGTAGTTTTTGACTAGGAAGCCTAGCCTTTATAGTTTTTTCAGATATCTTGGTCAAGTCTTTGTTGAATGCTGGCGATTATTGAAGGCTGAGACAAAATTTTTGAAGGGCATTTTATAAATAGTTAAGTTCAACCAATATTGAGTTGTCTAAAGGGAGGTAACCTTTAGGTTGCGAATTAGTGTCTCAAAGGAGAGTTATCTGATCAAATTGATATGAAAATCACGTTGGATATTTTTTTTGAAAAGAAAAAACACTTTAGATAATGATACGAAAAAATATAATTGATATATTCACCATCATAAAAGAGATTCTCCAATAGCATCAGCTATGCAGCACTTTGATACCCATCAGTCATTTCAGCTTATACTTGATGCCACATATACTGATTGATGTAAATCTGGTAAAAGACGTACATTTCAATTTGTCCTACTAAAAAAAAATTCAGAAAGTATGTCACTTATCTAAAGGTTTCCATCACGTCTGCAATTTCCACTCTCTGGAAGATTAGTTGTAATTCAACATGAAAGTAATGAAGCAATGGGAGGCTGCTTTAGAAGTATTGTTATGGGATATCAGCATGCTTCCTTAATATTACGAGGAACATTTGTCCAGAGGTGCATTTCTTGTCCATAATTTGCATCCAATGTTTTCTCATGCTATTTGTTCTTTTTCTAATGCCAGAATCGTCAACTTCCGTCTTGTATTTATGCTCCTATTATCCCATTCAAGTTCTTCATGAATTCTTCTGGCAATTAATTGCTGATGCATCTTAACTTGAAAGCAAAGAATATGTTGTTAACTCATGTCATGTCACCCTTTTCTGAGAATGATGGGTTTGATAGTGTGTGCTGTGCCATGGCATTTGGATCTGATTCCATTAACAGATTAAAATTGAGAGTTATTTTTGTTATGCTCCTTTTATTCAGGAAACTTGTTAGGAAATAAGAAATCCCTGCATCAATTTCAGCATGTGGACCTTTGTCATATGAACACTACTATTTCTTTAATATGGACATTTTTTGGGGCGTATAATGTTATCATCTCATGTCTCTTATTCATGGAAATTTAGTAATGCTGTTTTTAGGGGAATTTGTTAAACATTCTTCATTTCTTTTAATTTTGTTCTACATGAACTTGATGAGAATTTCCTATTTATGCAGTTAGGATAACTGGAATCAGCTTTGGTGACCAAGGCAGGCTCCACATCAACCATTACTCTGACAGAGATCTAGCTATGTCTCTAATGCTTTTGTATCCAGTTGTTGTCCATTACTTCCAAACTCAGCATACCAAAGAACTTGATAAATTTATATTGTTTGTTCAAGCTGTAAGAGTTGAGCCCAAAGTATCAAATTCTGGTGGCAAATCCATTAATTTTTTTTTCAACCTGTTATCTCATTCAGGCATTAGTTGCATTGTATCATCTTTTGTATTCGTATGATATATGGCTGTGTGAAAAACAGCAAGTCAGGAACAGGCTCAGCAGTTGTGTTTCTTAGAAAGTTGGCGAATGAAAATGTTGAACGCCCAAGACTTCTGGTGCTTTCTGCACAGTAATTTTAGCATTCTACTAACGGGTCTTGAATACTTAGCTACTAATTAGAATTGAGTTCGAATTTATTATAATGTTCTTATATTTGATGTATGATGTCCTTGCTTGAATGTGTATGTGCACCTTTTAATGCTGTCTAAATATGTTTTACAACTCCTTAAATTGTTTCCCTTTCATGTCTAAATGCTACTATAATTGCCATCTGCATACACAAAATCTCTGCTAAACTATGGTTCCACTGCCCATGTAACTCAAAGGACAAATTCCATTGTAGATATCCTGATCTGCATCATGCATCATTATACCGGTTTAAACTCTGCTCCATGTTCACTAAAGTTATGTGTATTTTCTACTTAAATTTGTTTTAGAGATTCTTTTGTAGATTCGGTTCCTAAATACATAGAGTTTAAATATAATATTAATTTAATAATAATATATAAAATCACATCAGATATCTATTTTTTTCTAAGATAGATCAAAATAATATTAATAGTCAATAAATTAAAATTTATAAATTACACTCGCAAAAAGTTCAACATAATTAATTATTGTTAAGTTTCAATGTAGATTCAACTAATATTTCGTAAATTCATTATAGGCAACTCATAAAATTTAGATATTAAATAAATATACATCTAAAATAATTATTACATTCTTCATAACATATATTTTATTTTTAATTATTATCATATTATCGTCACTATCATAACTATTTTACCATACTAATTATTTTTTATAATATTTTTTTATTATATTAATTCTTTTATATAAGCATTATGGTATATAAAATGAACAGTAAAGAAAAAAAAATTATTTGGTAAACTAATATTAATATACTACTTACAAATATTTTATATTATTCTATTTTCTACTATCTATTATAATTTATGATAATGTGGTAAAAAAATAAAAAAATATATAAAGTGGCAAAAATTATATAAAAGGTTGCTTAAAAATATACTAGAAAGGAATTCTCCAAATTTGTATATTTTGTCAACTAAAATTATTTTGGTCGAAACACAAATAATCCTTTTCTTATATATGACAGACCATTTTTTTGGTAGAATTAAAAGTGGTTGGGGTCAATAATTTTTTCACGTCTAAAAATGTTGATTTTATTAAAAAATTCAATATTTTTAAGCAAAAAAAAACTATTTAAAATTTATTCAAAGAGAAAATAATGACTAATGCAGTTTAAGTTTTTCTTGTGGTCGGCGCCTAGTTTGAGATAGAGATGAAAATGGTTCGGGTAGGGATGATTTTTTTTTCGTAACTAAAGAATTAAATCAACCAATAAAATTTGAGTGATTTTTTTAAACATAAAATACCATCCTTAAATTATTAAAAGAGAAAAAAGATGACTTAGATGATCAACGATTTTTCCGAGTTGCAGCCTTGTGTCTAAATATTTTAAAATCTTCATAACTACGAAATTATAATCTAACTCGAAAAATTCAACTACACCAAAAAAACATGTCATTATAATTCTAATTTCATATTCAACTATATCAATTTTTTTAATATACTAGTGCTAAAACACAATTACCTAAAAGTATTAAAATACAACTTAATAAACTCGAAATTTAACTACATCAAAATAGTTTAATAATAGTAGTCAATCTAATTAATGATGTAATAAACAACATAAAAGTTAAAAAATAAAAATTAAAAACAAGAGCGATATTTAATTATATTAAAATAATTCTCATTTTTTTTTAATTTAGTTCAAGTTCGGGCTCCGTCAATTTCTTTTAGTTAAGTATCCAAATTTAACCAGAGATTTTATTCTTCTAAAAAAGTCACCCTAATTTGTAATCAGAATCCAAAATGTTAGTTTTCTTGAGTCAATCTTTTTTAAATGGAATAGACTTTTTTATTTTCTAATTTTTCAGTTACACCTATACTTTTTAAGGCTTTTGTTCCTTATACTTTAAGAACAACTTTATTTTATCAAATTATAAAATCGTCAATTAAACCACTAATTTTAATTTTTTTTATCTAAGAAGGAAATGTTCTTGTTAATGTCAAGAACATTCGTTTATGCCACCAATTTATTTAACTTGCTTTATTAAACTATTTTATATTAATAATTACATGACTGAGTATAATTAATTAAAATTTTAGCATTTTATAAATTTTGCACAAAAAATATGATGTTAGAGAATATAATTATTTATTAGGTAATAATATATTATTAGAAATAGAATGCGACAAATATTAGGTAGTCTTTACAAGTATTAGTCAATTACTATAATATCATAATGACTTAGGAGTTAATATTTATTATTAATAAAATAAAGATTAATTATATGTTCATTTGTGTAAATAGAATTAGCGTTGATAGTTTTAGTCATTATTTAACTTAATAATTAAAATTATATTAATTAATTACAAGTAATACCTTAAATTCCTAAATATTGTTGATAAAAATATATTATAAAAAAGAGAGATGAAGTTTATAGTCAACCTCTGCCTCTCAGATGACTTTCTTTTCCAACACTTCTAATCATCGTATCATTTCAATTAAATATTATCCAATTTTAATTATTAGAATATCAATTAATTAACCCAAACACACCACTAAAATGTCACACAACTCACTCTTATTTTTTCATAAAAAAATAAAAAAGAATATTCTTGTTTTTTTTTGTGTTATCTCTTGAATGCTAAAACTTATTGTTGATTTCTTCATGATGCTGAATCGTATATGTTGAAGTTTGATCAACTATGTTTGAGGTACCATACGTTATCTTCCATGATGCTATAATTCTTTTCTTTCCAATCTATTTTTTTTTCTCTTTTCCAGTAGAAATGTAGAATTGTTTACGTATTTATTCTCCTTTTGATGATTTGTTCATCCAAGTAAATTCGAATCTTCGCCCCCACCGCGCTCCACCTCCATAAAAAACCACAATAATTTTTTCTTATTTCTTTTCAGTTAAAGTTAAAGATTTTTATTTAGTATAAGTATATTCAGATTAATTATCTCTAATTGTAAACATTAATTTATTTTATATTTTGTACGATCATTGTATAAGGTTGTTAGACTAAGTTATATTCAATGTAATTAGTGTTAATTATAATTATATTTTTGCTATTTAGTTTTCAATGCTCACATATTACCAATCATTAATATATATTTTTTATTTACGTTTTATTATTACTTTGTTATAATTGTATACATTGTACTTTGTTTTTTAAAAAAATCATCCTATACATTTTTGGGCATTTTTTTTTCAATTCAAAATGTCTTGAGATCCTATATTTCACCAAACTTAGGGTTTCACTGCCGATTTTGCATCTTTTGTCCCCTAAATCTATCGCGCCCGAACCCTCTCCTTCCCCTAAGCCACGAGTATGGACGCTGCCGGCGCCGCCGGCGGATTCCATCGGAGCGAAGCTATCTCGGCTATCCAGGACGAGGAGCCCTTCTACGGCGATGACGACGAATTCGACGACCTGTACAATGACGTCAATGTCGGCGAAAGCTTCCACCAGTCCCTTAACCGCGCCGCCGAGGAGTCCCATAAGGCAGACTCCCGCCCCAACACCGCTCCCGCTTCTCCCCTTCCGCCGCCGCCTCCGCCGCCGCCGGCTGCTCGTGTCCAGATCTCCGGCGTCGCTGTAGAACCGAGAATGGAAAGTCCCACGGAGAGATCCTCTGGGACCCTTGATCAAGATCAAGATCAAGGGATCCGTGTAAGCGGCGGAAGCGGCGAGATGGTGGATCCAGTTAGACCGCCGGCTCTGGTGCAGCCGAGTGGAATCAGGGGTGATCTGGGTCAGGGTTCGGCCCGGCCTGGCGATGCGCAAGGCCAAGTTGGGAACTTCGGTGGAAACGAGGTTCTTCAAAGGCAAAATGGTGGATTTGCGGGAGGAAATGTTAATTCTGGTGGAGGCGCCGCCTCTGATGGATCTGCTGGCGGTACTACACTATTTGTGGGTGAGCTCCACTGGTGGACTACCGATGCTGAGATCGAGACCGAGCTCAGTAATTATGGGCAGGTGAAGGAGATCAAGTTCTTTGATGAGAAGGCGAGTGGGAAGTCCAAGGGTTACTGTCAGGTCGATTTTTATGATCCCGCAGCTGCTGTGGCTTGTAAGGAGGGGATGAATGGTCATCTTTTCAATGGTAGACCATGTGTCGTGACACTGGCTTCGCCTTTTACTGTTCGCAGGATGGGCGAGGCCCAGGTGAAGAACCAGCAACCTCTCACAGCTCAGGCGCCGGCAGGTAACACACAAAGGGGCAGGGGAGGTGGCGGGCAACAGATGGGTGGGAATTATGGTAGGGGCAGTGGAGGCGGAGGTGGCGGCGGCGGAGGAAGTGGTTGGGGCAGGGGTGGAATGGGCAACCGAGGACCGATGGGGAATATGAGAAATCGGATGGGACCAGCTGGTGGTCGCGGAGTAATGGGAAATGGTGGGATGGTTGCACCACCGCTCCCTCCAATGCATCCTGGTGCAATGTTGGGGCAAGGATTTGATCCGACTGGTTATGGTGCTGCCATGGGGAGGATGGGTGGTGCTTTTGGAGGGTTCCCTGCAGGACCAGCAGCTGCTCCTTACCCTGGACTGATGCCTTCTTTTCCACCAATCGTGGCTCCTCATGTGAATCCTGCTTTCTTTGGGAGAGGAGGGATGCCAGGTGGTGGTGTTGGAATGTGGCCCGAACCCAGCATGGGTGGATGGGGAGGTGAGGAGCAGTCCAGCTATGGTGATGATGCCGCATCAGACCAACAGTATGGAGAAGGAAACCATGGATTGGATAGGGCTCCTGATAGGGATCGGACAGGAGCTTCCGATAAGAGGCATGAAAGAGAGAAGGATATAGGTTCTGGACAAGATTTGTCCGAAAGAAGGTATCATGATGATCGAGAAACGGGTCGAGAAAGGGAGAGGGATAGGGATAGGGATAGGGATAGGGACAGAGAAAGGGAGAGAGATAGAGACAGAGACAGAGACAGGGAACGGGAGAAATACCGAGATGATCATGATCGACGTGGAGACTACTATAGGCACAGGGACCGTGAGGCCGGGCATGATAATGATTGGGAAAGAGGACGATCATCAAGACCAAGAAGCAAGTCTGGAGAAGTAGAGCATTCAAAAAGGCGACGCCACTCACCTGAGTGAGAGGTGCTGACTAAAACTTCCAAAGACAGATAGAATTCTCAATTCTGGGACGCATGTATGGTTCCCCTCCTTTTATATGTTTTGAATCATGTATAATTTTAGCCCGTAGAAAAAATGGCGAAGGATGAGTCTCAGAGGAAAAAAGGGTGAAAGATGATTGCGGGGCCTGTTGTAGTCATCATTTTCATATGTATGTTTCCTATCCACTGATTTCTGTATTTTCAATTTTGTATTCTCTGTAATCCTGCTTAGATGACTGATGTTTAACCTTGTTGTATATATTGTTTCCTGACCGGTGCACTTTTATCCTGTATGTTGGTTGTGGTGCACCCCGTCACAATTTTGTTGTAACTGTAATTTTTTGTTGATACTTATAGTTAATACATTCTTTATTCATCTTGTATAATTGTCCATTTGACTTGTAAGGATTGCAAGGCCTATCTTAGAAGTTAGGATATAATGTATGAAGCACCCTGTTCATGTACTCGAATGATAGCTGATATTCTCATATCAGCTGGTGATGATTCGCTTAGTAACAAATATTTTATCATGTAGAACTTTCAAAGCAGTTGGGAAATTGGTATATGACCCTTCAGGAAAAAAAACTTTAGAAGCAGTTGGAAAATTGGAGCTTCTACTTTGTAATCACAAAAATGTACTCAACAATTGAGGATATTATTTTCCTTTTATTGTCATTGGATCACTAACAAAATATAACTGTTGCAGTTGTAGTCATGAATGGTGTTTCGAACGTCCTATCTATTATATGCAAAGAAGTCCAAGGATGGACCATTTTTGCCCTAGCATGTTGCAGTGAGAAATTGTTGTAGCTTATGCATTAACTTTTTATGTTGTATATTTGGTGCTGAACTAATTACTTCCCAAGCTTTCTTCCCATCTCTTGTTTGCTTTCTTGCAAGTTTTATTTGTATCAGTTTTTTTTTTGAAATAAAAATCTGAAGCATATGAAAGAATGTATATAAGTTTATTTATAGTATTTTCCGAGTAGTTTTGACTAGGAATCCTAGCCTTTATAGGTTTTCAGGCATCTTGGTCAAGTCTTCTATGAATGCAGATGATTATTTGAGGGTGAGATGAAATTTAGAAAGGGCATTTTCAAAATTTGATGCATGATAAATAGTTGAGTTCAAGTCACACATTCAGTGGTTTAAAAGGAGGTACTCTTTAGATTGTGAACAAGTGTCTCATGGGATAATTATCTGATCATTATGTGAAAAAATCATATTGGCTGGGAAGAAAAGGGATAATTGTTATAATCACCATCATGGAAGAGATTCTCCTTTAGCATCAGCTATTCAGCACTATGATACTCAACAGTCGCTTATACTTGATGCCACATTTGCTGATTAATGTAAATCTGGTTAAAGTTATCCATTTGAATTTGTCCAACTAAAAAGAACTTCAGAAAGTATGTCATTATTAACTAGAGTTTTCCATCACGTCTGCAATTTCCAACACTGGAAGATTAGTTGTAATTCAACATGAAAGTAACGAAGCAAATAGTGCTTTAGAAGTATTGTTATGGGATATCGACATGCTTCTTTAATTTTATGAGGAACATTTGTTCAGAGGTGCATTTCTTGTCCATAATTTGCATTTGATATTTTCTCATTCTGTTTGTTCGTTTTCTAATATTAGAATCATTGACTTCACTTTGTCTTTCTGCTCCTATGACTTACTCATTCAAGTTCTTTGCGAATTCTTCTGGTAATTAATTGCTGATGCATCTTAACTTAACATGCATTCATAGCAACATCCAGCAAACAAGCATACAGTGTTATTTGTTAGAAAGTCAAGCATATATTGTTAACTCATCTCATGCCACCCTTTTCTGATAAAGGTGGTTTGATATTCCACTGTGCCATACCATTTGGATATGATTCCTTAACAGATTAAAATTGAGGATTATTTTTGTCATGCTCCTTTTATTCAAAAAACTTCCTATAAAATAACAAATCCCTGCATCAATTTCAGCATGTGGATCTTTGTCATATTAATTCTATTATTTCTTATGGATGGCCATTTCTTGGGGTGTACAATTCATAGCCATTTTAATCATATCATGGTTCTTTGTTATTCATGGAATTTATAGTAATGCTGATCTTTTAGGGGAATTGATTAAACATTCTTCATTTCTTTTAGTTCTCCTCTACATGAACTTGATTAGAATTGTCTATTTATGCAGTTAGAAGATAACTGGAATCAGCTTTGGCGACAAAGGCAGGCTCCGCATTCAACCATTACCCTGACAGAGATCTAGCTATGCATTGTGCTTTTGTGTCCAGTTTGTCGTTCATGTTTAGTACCGAACTTCTTAGCATACCAAATAACTTGATAAAATTGTATTGTTTGTTCAAGTTTTAAGAGTTGATCCCGAAGTAAATTCTGGTGACAAATCCATTATATTCTTTTCTTTTCTTTTTTGTTAAAACTTGATGTGATATATAAAAGGATTTTGAGAGAATGGGATTTGAATAACCTGTTTTCTGATTCAGGCATTTGTTGTATTGTATCATCTTTTTTATTCATATGATATGAAGGTGCGAAAAGCAGCTAGTCAAAAGCAGGCTTAGCGGTTGGGTTTCTTGGTTTTTCCTGGAGCCGCTTTAATACCTCTTTAGAAGGTTGTTGAATGAAATGTTGAACGGAGCCTGGACTTCTGGCGTCAGGCTCAACAACTGCTGTCATTTTTCTGTACGGTAACGTCAGATGGGTCTTGAATTGGGTTCGAGTTTATTGTAATGCTCTTATATTTTATGTAATAATGTCCTGACTTGTATGTGTATGTGCACCTTTTAGTGCATTCATTCATATTCTGATACAGGCATCTAGAAATGTTTCAGAATTCCTCAAGTTGTTTCTCTTTCATGTCTTAATGCTACTATAATTGCCATCTGCAATCACAAAACTTTTGATAAATAATGTTCCATTGCCCATGTAACTCAGAGGTCATATTCCATTGGAGATATCCTGATCTGCATCTTGCATCATTGCAAACAAGGATCTGACAAATTTGTGACCATTTTGTACCGAGCCAAAACGCTGCTCCGCGTTCACAGAAACCAAAGCCTATCACTCAGATATTTCTATTTCGTCTGGGTGCTACTAATCCAATAAAGCGATGCCAATCAGAACTTATAGGAGAATGCAGCAAACAATAAAAAAAGTGCACAGAGGCGACAGGGAAAGCTCTAATCTCACGGACGGCAAGTCTAGTAACTTTACATTGTACAGTATGAAGTGATGCAATCCACCTGCTGAGGTCGTAATATGGTTTATTACTCTCTTGCTACTACTTTCTAGTTACTTATATGATATGATCTAGTGAAGACATCTTGATCTATGATAGAGCAAAGTTGTCATCTTACATGGTAATTCATTTTTATGGTTATCACAATCATCAAAATATTTGAATCACAGTTAGTGTAGGCATTCTTTATTCTTCATTGAAGCATTTACAGTGCTCCATCTCTGAAATAACATTTTGATGAGCTAGGACCAGAGGAATGGATGGCTGAGCTAGTTTATGTCCCCATGCAAAATGGAAATTAGGTTGACCTCGTTTGATCAGAGAGATATCAATGAATTTTGTCGTCTGAAAGTAAGGGAGAAGCGAAACCAATTTCCTCAGCTATGCAAAGAGGAAAAGTAGCACTAAAGTGAACTATTACCATATGCTCTGTGGGCAAGCGACACTAATAAGAACCCAACATTGCCATATCTATCCATGTATCTTGTTATCTTTATGAAGATTCCAGAACTATCCCTATCAATATATAAGTAGTAACTAAGAGGTAAGAAGATTTCGATGAATAATTGTTTTATTTAAGAAAATCTTAAATTTGAGTCTATTTAGACGTATAATTTTTTTTATGAGAGTCTCGGCTATTATATTTAGATGTAATGTGAGACGACACAAATTAGTCGTAATATTAAAATATGATGGTAACAAAAAAAAAAGTAAGAAGCTAATGTCATGCTTGTTCATCAACCACATGCCAATATTCTCGAGTCTTAAGAGATTTTTGATATTTTTATCTCATTCTTTCGATAGTTTGATAGATATCTCAATCTTAAATCAAAATAAAAGTGCTATTTAGACGAATGAGAATATAGTTGTAGTATAGTGGCACACATCGCTATTCGCAGATTAAAAGATTTCAAATTCGTTTCTTATGTACCATTTTTCTATTTATCTTTTATTTGTACTAGGTCATAGGTCTCTTTTATAATAAAAAAAAATATTTCTCTACCTGTGCATCTCCAAATTGAAAACAAGTTAATAGTGATATATAGGCTCTGTTTGTTTCGATACAAAATGAAAATATTTCTTTGGAAAATGAATTCTCTACTTTTTATTTGGTAGCATAAAATAAAGTGGCCAACCTTAAAAATATTTTCATTTTTGGAAAATAAGTTAAGTTTTTATTCGGAAGCATGTTGATAAAAAAGGATGAGTCATATTTAAAAAAAATGGATTGCACTTTGACAAATAAAAGATCATTTTCCTCTCACCAATCCTCATATTTTACAATTTCAGGATCATTTCCTTTATATTTAAAAATCATACATCAAATACAAAAAAAATCACTTTTCAAGAATTCACATTCCAAAAGATTCATTTTCTATTTGTAATCCAAAAGTCTAAAGTTTGATTTTCATTACTGAAAAAAAATCACATTTTTTAATTTATCATAGGTATATGAGTCTTAAAAGAAGGAAAATTAGAAATAATGCAAGGAGTATGAATTGATATTTTGATTCATGTCAGAGCAATAATACATGATTCCCGTCACTTTTACTTGAGGAATGATTGAAGTAGAATGACCTACACATCTTGGGGAATTGAATCATTAATGTTCCAATATTAGTGGTATGCTATGTTTCGTCCTACGACCCAACCTCCTATCCAAATACAAGTTATGTAGAAACAATAATAGTATAATAATTGTTGTTAAAGCTCATGAGTGATATCGGGTAAATTCGGGTTCGTTTGGGTAATCGGGTCGGATAGAATTATCAGGTTGATTAATGTGCTTGAAACAAATCTTTTAAATAAATTTAAGAATAAACATAAGTTTAAAAATAAAATAGAAGTAACTAAAACAAATAACATTGAGACTAACAAATATTAGAATTATTTAATAAATTTAAGCAATTTTATATAAAAATATTAGTATTTTTTGTCAAATATTTTTAATATTAAATTATTGAGTTACAATTCTTTCGATTCGATAAAGGAATCGCAGCGCACGTCCCGACTAGAGTGATTTATACATGATTGAATTTTTTTCACCTGCTCACACCCCATTAAAGTTAGTCATAATATTAAAAAAATACTATATCCAATTTTTTTTTCAAAAAAATGAGTTAATTTCATCCTATATTCAGAAGGTTATTGACCCTTATCAAATTCAACAGATTGTTCCAACCTGTTACAATTTTATATTCGTTTACAACTACTGAGACCGGCACAAGTAAAAACAAATTGAAAGATAAAAAATAGAAGAAAGAAAATTAAGTAGACTCTTTTACAATAATTTAAATTAGTAAATTTAAATTTAACTATTTGAAATTAAATATAAAAATTTAATTTCAAATTCTCAAATTTAAATTTAAAAATCTGAATTATCGTTAAGAAACTTATTTAGGTTTTTCAACTTCATAAAGATATGTATGAATTGATTTCTGCTTTTCTTTTCTTCTATTGACCTTTGGCAAGAGAAAGATGAGCAGTGAAGCCTTTCTCGATACATGCGAACACAATTTAAGGGTTGACCATTAGTTACCAAACCTAGGGGTGAGTGTGGTTAATTAATTAATTGATCGAACTTTTATCTAATTAATTGAATCAAATTATTTAATTAAAAATGACTAATAATAAATTCGTTATTCAAATTCAATCGGACTGTTATGAATAATTAATCAATTTTTTAATTAAAAAAATGATGTTGACGAATAACTAAGTGATTTATATTATTGTATAAATTAATATCATATGTATATTGAAATTATTCCTTTTTGTATTTAACTAACTTATTTTCCCTAATTACTCATTATTTTTTATCTTTAAATTATATATTGTTGAATATATTTCAAGCTTTATCAATTTAATAATATTTTATATAAATATATATTTTATCTTTCGGATAAATAAGTGAATTCATCGAATCAAATAGAAAGACTCGATTAACTAATTTCGATTAATCGATTTTTTTAGACCGGCAGAATTTAATTTTTTTAATCAATTTAATTAATTAGCCGAATGATCTGATCGATTAATTAGCCGAAACGATCGTTGCTAATGCTAACCCCTAACCAACTCCATAAGAAAATAAGGACAACTATTTCAAGTACCGAGCATACCACTTGATAATTAATATTATACGTTGACTTGATTTAATAATTTCCTCCACCATAGTAAAAACAAAGTTGCATGGCAGCCTCTTAGTTGCTCACCTTTTCCTTTTTCTTAAGGTTGCTCACTTTTTTTTGTTGTTATAAGCAAAAAAAGTAAATGATAAAAGTTTAGACTATAAAGTTATGTTTGGGGATCTCCTGAGCATTATCTTCATATTTTAATATTATGAAGGTTATAATGCAAAGAATATAATTTGCAAAAAAGAATCACCAAATAGACTTCATTTGCCGCTACCAGAGATAAAAATAATGTTCTAATCACATGAGTGACTACTATTTGAAAAATCCATCTTTTATTTTTTCCCTTGTTATTCTAAGCAAATACTATTTTAGTTTACATAAGCCCAACTTGAGCTTCCATAACAATCAATGAAGGATCAAAATCAAGTTTGATTGATCCAACTGCACATGATCGAAGAAAGTCAGTAGCCTCAAATTTAATTATTGAAATTACTAATTTAATTAAAAAAATATTATTATATTTTTTATATTAATTTCAAATTAGTTAAATACTAGCAGTTCTAAATATTAGATGTCCTGAGCAAGTATTTAAAAAAAAAGAAAGATAAAAAAAGATAAGTTGATAATGTCAAAGGGAAAAAAATTATAAATAAATTCATGACTAAATAAGATTGTTAGAATCAAATCAGACGATAATTTAAAAAAAAAACTCTAGAGAAGGTCGAACTGATTAAATTGATTAAGCCGATAATCAAATTAGATAGTACTAAAATAAAATTAGTTTAAACTATCACTTATAATTTAGACGAAGAATCACTAAAATATGATTAAATACAAAAGCAATTTTAAATTTATTTTCAAATTATGTTAGTAATGATCAAATAGCATTTTATTTGATATGAAAGTTATTAATAAAAAGATATTTTAATTAATTATTTATTGAAATATAAATATTAATTGAAGACTTTATGTTATAGCTAAAAAAATGAAAACCAATATCAAAAGCCTTAAATCACAAAAATTTTTTGTAGTTCAATTATTTTCAAAGTTGAGTTTTCATTTTTGTCTACTTTTCAATGAGCCGACTGATTCATCAAAACTGATTCGAACGAGTTGATTTTTATTATTATTTATTTTTAAAAAATTCTATTCGATTCAGCTCTTTGTTGACATCAAATTAAAATCACTCTAAAGCTCTGTTTGACATGTATTAACGATTAATAGCGAATAACAATTATCGATTAGATATTAGCGATATTAAATTAATTATTAAATTTAATAAAAATATTTGGCAAATACAAAGACTAAAAATGATACAAATAATTATTTAATAAATTACATTAATAGATGTGTCATAAATTTAATAATATATTTTTATTTTAATTATTTTAATATTAATAAATAATAATAAATAAGTAGCTGACCGAATGATTTATAAGTTAATAAATCATAAAGTGATCATGTACTATAAAATAATAAGTGTATTATACAAATAGTAATTAATATTAAAATATTTTGAGGGTATATATGAAAATAAATTTTAATACGCTTGTCGCTATCTAGATATTGGTTTGTCAAGCGTATCAAAATATTGAGTTCCAATCGTTTGTCGTTATTATTAATTATGATTATCAAATATCTTAAATAATGTATTGACTTGGTCAACATCTACATGCTAGTATAGACGTTACTTTAAAGACGTGCCAAAAAGGACTTAATTCTTGTTGACGATCAAATCGGCTAGTCCGATAAAAAATAATAATTTTCTCCTAATTAAACACAAACTTGTGGTTTACCATATTCATCAAAGGAATAAAATATTTTTGAATGAGACACTGTCCAGACGCCAAACTGTCTTGAATTCCAAAAGAAAAAATGGTATTTAGATTGAATAACTAAAATTTATCTTTTTTATTTAATTATGCCATAATAATATATCATCACAGTTTTAAGTTTACAATCAACTACACTAAAATAATTTATAATTCTAGTGCTCAATGCAATTGCATTAAAATATCAAATTCATATTAATAACTTTCACATTCAACTAAATTAAAATAGTTTTAACTAATAAGGAGGATGCAACAAAAAGTAAAAAAAAGTATTAATTAAAAATAGGAGCCCATATTTTAGTTACAATTAATTTTTGTAAAAAAAATAATTTGGTTAGGTGAGGTCCTGCAATCTTTTTTATTAGGGGGTTCCAATTTAATCGTGAGAATACTTGTTTGAAAAAATGACCCTATTTTTTTTAATTAAAACATGGATTTGATTTCTGTCAACTTATCTTTTCTTGTGAATGTGGTCATGATTAATTTCAATCATTATTGCTAATTCTGTGATTTGATGAAAGCCAAATAGTGCTAATAATTAGTACTATATCTTTGTGCTAATAAACTTTATTGTTTGATTTCTTAGTGATGCCGAATCGTATATGTTTGGTTTGTGATCAACTATGTTTTGAAATAACATATGTTGGTCTTCCATGATGCTATAATATTTTTTCTTTTTACTCCATTTTTTTTCTCTTTTCCAGCAGAAATGTAGAATTGTTAATTGTTTTACATATTTCTTCTCCTTTTGTTTATCCAAGAAAATTTGAATCTTTGCCGAATTCCCGAGGGAAACCAAGCTTCCATTATTCTCCTCAACTTTTTCTGATCCATTTCTTCCATTTTTTTTAAACTTTGAAGAAGGATATCACACAATGCAACCCTCACCAGCATATCAAATCCTAACTATGAACCTTACAACCAACAGCTATAAATGCTCTCATCCTAAAAATCAGTTAAATGTTTGTATATTTTTTACTTCAATTTTGTATATTTAGGGGTCGTTTAGTTGGAGAATTTAAAATTCTTGAATTAAGAATAATATGTGTTAGAATATAGTATTCTTACACAATTTTAATCCTAAAACTTAAAAGTTGTTTGGTTGTAAGAAGTTCTTATGCCGATGGTGTTTAGTTGATATAAAAATAAATAAGAATAAGATAATAAAATAATAATATTTTTTTTAAAAAAATAAAATTTGTTTAAATATTAAATAAAATATATTACAATTATTTAATACAATATATAATTATTTATTATAATTAGCATTAATAAAAAATATTTTGTTGTTTGAATAAAAAAGAGATAAAATAAATAAATCAAATGATAAAAAGTATATATTTATAATAATATAAGAATATATATTTTATTATGATAGTATTAATATAGTGATAATGACAAACTAAAAAAGCTAATTTTATTAATTCTATTAGTATATTTAGTTGTATTTATAATAATATAATTAATAATATTATAACTGTAATTATAAAATTAAATGTATTAATACAAAGATGTCTTAAATAATTATATAAAAGTTTAAAAAATAGATAATAATTGTTAATCCAGCCAATTCCTGCTGATAGCAGGAATTCATAAATCCCATTTTTTCAAATTCCAAAGCACCGACAAGAATTAAAATTGTAATAATTACTTTTGATCATGCTAATATTATTCTAGGAGTGTTTGGTTGTAAGAAGAAGAATAAGACCTTAATCTACCTCTTATTCCCCTACCAAACAATCCCGTAGGCTACATTTGGCAGCTGGAACCGGAGTCAGAACCGGCTCTGGTTCCCATCCGGTTTCCCAAACGATGTGACAGTTTGAGGAATAGGGCACTGAACCCAAAAGTAGAATCCCGGGTCACGTGACCCTGCAAGAACCGCTCGGTTCCACGTTGCAACAACAGCTCTTTGCAGTTTTTTTTTATTTTTTTACGTGTGAAGTTTTTTTTCTTTTTCTCAACTTTTAATTTTAATTAAAAATCTGATTAAAATAATAACTTATAATTTTATAATAAATTCATTTTATAAAAAAAATTTATATTACTTTATGTTTAATTTATAATATAAATTATTTTATTTGTATAATTAATAATTTTTTAGACAAATAATTTTTTAGAATATTATTGCTAAAATAATATTTTGTGATTTTAATTTACTATTATTTTTTAATAGTTTTAAACATTATATTTTATAAAATATATTTTTATGAAAATATTATTTTATGATATTAATTTTATAGTACTTAATATAATTTTTAAATTTAAATAAGTTTTATTTTTTTAAAAAAATATACTTTATATTTTCGGTTCTCACTTTTTATCCAAACATCTTAGAACCTATCTATAATCATTATATTTTAGTTCATCCAAACACAACTAGAATTAATCTATCACATCAAAGAACCTGGAGAACCCCCGATTATCTATCCAAATGCTACCTTAGAGAATTCTTTGTCCCTATCTCTGGGCAGTAATTGACCATTAATTTTCCCTATTTAATGCGCCCCAACCTGCCACTACCTTTTGGCGGCTTTTTCTTCTAAATTCAATCCACCTTTTTTAATTCATTATAAAATTGCATTTTTTTGTCAAAGTAAAAAATGCATTTTTTTAATGCTTCTCTCATTTGACTTCTTCTCTTTCATATATCTCTCACCTCATTCATTTTTTTAATCTGATTCATTGAGACCTTGTAAGTCTATAAACAAATAGTTAGCAGAACGAAGGCATACTGTTTTCTTTCTCTATAACATTTTTTATTCATTTTGTTTGGCTCATGTTCACTTTTTTAATTGATCCAAGGGATAAGTCTCTGAATTCCATGCCAGACAGCCATGGTTGTGGCCTTGACATGTTGAGTGTGGTCATGTTTGGTAGCCAACTTTAACTACACTGGTTGATTCCATCCTCTTGTGCTAGAGCTTGACATATGCACACCTTACAATTTTGATGGCAGCGGAGGTTGGAGGGGAGGAGTGGATCAAAAGTGATAACATTATATTTAATGATCTTTATTTCTACATTTGTTTTTGCTTGTTGTATTAGGAATGATATCCTTGTTGTTATAGTGTTAGATTGATTGTTTTCTTAGTGGGTGCCATGGAGATGATTGAAGGGTGGGTTGGGGATGATGATAGATTTGTGTGTGTGCGCCCCTCTTTTGAGGGGTCATGGTGGTTATATGGTTTTGGTATTCATTCATTATTATTTCAAGGTGTAAAGGGAGAAGGGCCTTGTGGGAACCAAGAGGCTTAAAGGCATATGTCACGAGATTGGAAAAGAGAAAGAGAGATGAGTTTGCATCTTCGTGTTATTGTTCTTTCCTTTTTTGTTGTGTTCCTTATTGCTTTCTTATGCAAGAAGTTAAACTTTTTAAGCTCCCCTTGTTTGCTTTCTTGCTCTTGTTGTTTGAACCAGGAGGAGATGATTTTTGTTAGAACACATAGAACAGATTTCTGATGAGGCACATTGTCAGTTCTTTTGATAGTGGATTTGAGTAGATAATTACTAGGCGATTGAAATTAGATTAGTTTCGGTTGCTATAAGACAAGGTAGATGGAGAATACTCATACATATCATTATGGTTTTTTGTTCACGTGAAGACCTGCAACTCTTTGTACTTTTTCTTTTTGAGTTTCTTCTGAATACGAATATTGTAGGAATCAACTTATGAAGTTTTCTATGCTATTAGTTCATTTAGCTTTTCTATTTGAATTGATTTTATGACATAGTAGCTGGTTTTTTTGGTTTACACAATTGAAGAGCTGGTTTGCGTCTGTATGACTTCTCTCAGTGTAAGTCATGGTATTCGTGTCATGAAAATCCTTGGCTTAGACATCTTTGTTTATTACGTTTACGAAAATATGTTTCACACATGAAACTAATCTTGTATTTTTCGTAAGGTTTGGGCCATTTGGCATATTACTGGATTCCTATGATCAATCTTATTTAAAATCTTATTTGTGTTTTTACATATCATTATGTTCTTTTTGTACCTGAAGACCCATCAACTTTTTATACTTTTCCTTTTAAGTTTCTTCCATATATTGTAGGAATTGGCTCTTCAATTGAGTCAGAGGGGGTATCGAGTTTTGTATACTATTAGTCATTTAGCTTTTGTATTTGAATTGATTTTTATGACATACTAACTGGTATTTTGGTTTATACAATTGAAAAGCTGGTTTGCTTCTGTACAATTGCTCTCAGTGTAAGTCATGGTATTCGTGTCATGAAATTCCTTGGCTTAAAAATCTTTGTTCGATCATTGTTTATTGTGTTTACCGAATGTTTTGCACATAAAGCTAATTTTGTATTTTTCGTTAGGGTTGGGCCGTTGGCATATTACTGGATTCCCATTATCAATCTTATTTGAAATTATGGATTCTTGTTGAAACCTTTCAAATATAGGAACTCAAGTTCTGTAAGGGTTTCCTTTTTTGATCGTTAGTTGAAATATTAGACTTCCAACTTTGTGTAGTATTGTTGTTTTTTCCCATCAAATATTTTTCAGTTTCTCGGATATTTTGTTGTAGCTATTACTTTTTGTTATTGTTCATAACACCGAGATGCGAAATTTGTAAAAAGAATAGATGGAACTTTCTTACCTTGTTTTTATCTGGGATACCTTAATTATTTGTCTTGTATCTTTTACAAAAAGAACTTTTATTGATTAACTTATTTCCTCTATTGATACAAACATTAAGAACTTCTTTTGTTGCACTAGATTATATACTTGTATTAGTTGCATTCATTAGCACAAATTAATGCAGTCTAATTTGGAACCGTATTGTCTGACAAGATGGTTAGTTGTTCACTGGACCAATAAAATATGAAACTTGGTACAGATTATCATCCTGTTTAGTCTCCGCTTCATTTTTATTTTCTTTTTGAGGATTCCAAACTTCTGAAAGAATTCCATTATTCATGAATTCTCATCTGAGGATTATATTTTAAGCAATGGAAACTCTGGGTAAGGAACACTTTAATCTTCTTTTGGCCGATCAGGGCTCATTACAGTGTGCTTCTCCATGTCTAGTATAAATGTCGACAAACAATTTAACTCTCACTTAAGTCGACATGGGACATGATTTGTTTTTTATTTTGTTGTATGCTACCTCCAAGTCACCACCTTTCATAATAATTGAACATGCATTTTACTTCTCTATTAGAAAATTTTCTCTCCTCTTTATTATGTTAGAAACTTTGTTTTGTGGCTTTGTTATGCCTTATTCATGTCCTATCTATATATGGTGAATCATCTTGTCGCCTTGCCTCTATAGATCATGAACTTTTCTCCGACTTTACAAAACATGAAGATAAGCAATTGAATATGCTTAAAATAGGCAAACTGCATGTGATGGAAAAGATAATCTTATTGATTCTGTACAATGGAATGGTGTTAGAGACCCTATTCCATCTAACCATGCAGAAAGTGAAGCTTCTTTGCTTGTTGTGACCCAGATGAATGCTCAACTTACAGAAGCTCCATCAGATTCTCTTAATAATAAGACAACATGGATTGGTAAAGAGTATTAAGAGAATGATGTTAGTCAAGCTAAACTACCTGACACGATAGTATGTTATGATTATTGCAAAGATCAAAGATGGTTTGGTTGAATTCAAAGAGTTTAAAAAGGGGGGAACAAATGATCTATATGAGGAACAACACCTATTTGGATGTTGAAGGTTTTAGAAAATATAGACTGAATATGAGGGACAACATAATGGTGGTTCATGATGTGCTGTATACACCAGGAATCCGGCGGAACCTCATATCTGTACCCGCTCTTCTGAAGAAGGGACTTGAAGTCCGCTTCTATAAAGACCGTGTGATCATTGGGAAGAATGATAAAGTCATGACTATGGGAAAGTTTGTTCCTAAACATGACTTATTTTGTCTCAATGTCATCAATGAATCAATGAAAATCACTTCTGAGTATTCTATGTATTATGCATGTGATTATGATCTATGGCATGATAGATTAAGACACCCAGGAAATTCGGATGTCATATGGATGGTCTGGATTAAAATGCTCCAGTAACATTATTGTGCATCTTCTTCCTCCAATTGGTAGGTACCTGCTTAATGAAGTAACCTGCAGAAGAATGTTAAAGGATTTTAGGGCTCCCAACCGATGATCCAACAATCCGGAGCTCTATAAATAGGCGCAAAAGAAACGCCAGAGTTCGCCCCAGCCGCGCCCTGTGATCACGCCATTGACGGAAACACTCGCCAATCAAATCCCCACGGATCTTGCCTAGCTGTCAACAGAGTCGTTGCACCTGTTACTCCTTCAAGCGCATCTCTACAGCTTGCATCCACGTTTAAATTCATCCGAGCGGTGATCACGCTCGGATGTTATGACCACGTTTGGTCATCTACCAACATCAAGTCATGACTATGGGAAAGTTTGTTCCCTAACATGACTTATTCTGTCTCAATGTCATCAATGCATCAATGAAAATCACTTCTGAGTATTCTATGTGTTATGCATATGATTATGATCTATGGAATGATAGATTAGGACACCCAGAAAATTCCAAGATGGAACAAATAATCAAAATGAACTTGGTACCTAATATAACAAGCCAAGGATATTGCCATGTGAGCATTGTTTGACCGAAAAAATGATTCGAAAAAAATTTCCGAAGGGAAGGATTGTTAGAGTTAGTTCATTTTGATATTTGTGGTCCTATGAGTGTCTGTACACATAGAACTAAAAAATATTTCATCACATTCATTGATGATTACTCACGATTTACTTATGTCTATCTCTTGAAAAGGAAAGTTGAAATCTTTGATATGTTTAAGAGATATAAGACAGAAGTAGAAAAGAAATTGGGTAGACCAATTAAATGTTTAAGGACAGATAAAGAAGGGGAATACACCTCTCGGAAATTTGTGAGTTACTGCATTCAGGAAGGGATAAGTAGACAAACTACTATGCCCTATACGCCACAACAGAATGGTGTGACAGAAAGAAAGAATAGAACACTAGAAAGAAAGAATAGAACACTGATGAATGTAGTAAGATGTATGTTGTCCCATTCTGGTCTTCCAAAGGAATTTTGAGGTGAAGCAGTCTTGACCGTGAATTACATACAGAATAGAATTCCCAGCAAGTCTGTTGAATTAACGCCATTCAAAATCAGGAATGGTAGAAAACTTGAGTTAGGTCATCTCCAAAAATGAGGATGTACATTGCATGTATTGGTTCCAAGTCAACTCTGGGACAAGCTGGACTTCAAGACGATCATGTGCAGGTTTATCGGGTATAGTGAAACGTCCAAAGGGTATAGGTTCTTCCATGAAAAGAAAGGTCTTATAGAGAGTCGAGATGCAACTTTTCTTGAGAATGAAAGGAAAGAATTGCATGGTGAAGAGGACATTGAGCCTCTGACTATTATCGGCGATAGTCACGACTCTGAAGAAGACAGATTGGACAGGAGTCCAGGTGTGGAAGATAGGGCTATACAGGATAATGAAATACCTTTGGAGGATGTGGAGGAACCTATTATTTCCACGAGTATAACTGGCACCAAGAGGCCCCGGACGACACCCGCACACTTGGATGACTATGTTTTGTACGAGTGCGAGGCTTCGTGTTACTCCGTCGATGTTGATACAGAGGATTGTACAGATCCTATTACGTATAAAGAAGCAATGACTTCATCTGAGTCGGAATCATGGATGTCCGCCATTAAAGATGAAATTGACTCAATTAATCGGAACGGAGTATGGGCACTATGTGATTTTCCAATAGGCAAGCAATCCATAGGGCGTAAATGAGTTTCCAAGCGAAAGTACCGGTCAGATGGTACACTTGAAAAGCACAAAGCAAGATTGGTTGCCAAGAGTTATACTCAGCAAGCCGGTATAGACTTTTAGGAAACCTATTCTCCGGTGGCTAAGTTTGCGTCGATTAGGACGATCTTAGTGATAGTTGCATATATGGATTTGGAGTTATTCCAAATGAATGTCAAGACTGCTTTCCTCAATGGAGAATTGAGTGAAGACATATATGTGAGACAACCTGAATGTTTTGAGACATCATGTCAGGAGAACAAGGTGTATAAATTGAGAAAGTCACTTTATGGCTTAAAACAGTCGTCTCGTCAATGATACTTGAAGTTTCATAGGACGATAGTCCAATTTGAATTCAAATCGAACAAATTGGATCATTGTGTGTACATCAAGAACAATGAGAGTATTTTTTGTGATATTAGCACTATATGTGGATGATATCTTGCTCGCTGGTAATGATGTCATGATGTTTGATGAAGTGAAAATTAAGTTGAACAAGGAATTTGAAATGAAAGGCATGTGAGAAGCATTCTTTGTACTTGGGATTCAAATTATACGGGACAGAAGCTCAAAGACATTGAGCTTGAGTCAAGAACAATATATAAATAAGATAGTGAAGAGGTTTGGGATACATAATTGCAGCCCATCACCTACACAACTTGTGATTGGGAAAAGATTTAATAAAAGTCAATGTCCTAATATAGGGCGAAAACCATTAGAGGAACCCTATGCGCAGGCGGTGGATAGCTTGATGTATGCGATGCTCTGTACGAGACCTGATTTGGCTTTTGTTGTAAGCCTAGTAAGTATATTTCAAAGCAATCCTAAAAATGCCCGCTGGGAGGTCATAAAGAGGATACTTTGATATCTAAAAGGTACCATATATTTGAGATTGACATATCAAGCAGATACACTTGAAGTTGTAGGTTACTTAGATGCGGATGTTGGTGGGGATATAGATGATCGAGAATCCAAATCAGGTCACTTGTTTATGTTGGGTGGAGCAGTCTTTCTTGGGGTAGCAAGAAACAAGGATGTGTGGCTAGACACACACAGGAGACTGAGTACATTGCCTGCAGTATAGCAGCCACCCATGGAGTCTGGCTTAGACGTTTTCTTTTAGATATAGGGCTTGATATGATCAAAGGACTAATTCAGATGTACTGTGACAATCAGACTGCGATAAGCTTGATTGACAATGGAGCCAATAGTTCAAAAGGTAAACATATATAGATAGAATACCACTAAATTCAAGACATAGTGGAAAAGACAGAAGTGACAGTAACATATATGCCTACAAGTGATATGTTGGCTGATTCTCTTACAAAAAAAATTTCAGCTGGTATATTCATCAAACATGTTGGTTTGATGGGACTCAGAAATAATTGAGACAATATGAAGATTCATGAAAAAATGAACTTCAGTATAATATCTTTAGTAGATACTTCACAAACAATGAGAGTATTAAGATCGCATTTACTTCTCAGAGACAGTGGGAGTAAAAACAGATGCATGACCACATTGGTCAAGTGGGAGATGTTGGTAGATGACCAAACGTGGTCATAACATCCGAGCGTGATCACGGTCGGATGATTTAAACATGGATGCAAGTTGTAGAGATGCGCCTGAAGGAGTAACAAGTGCAACGTCTCTGTTGATAGCTAGGCAAGATTCGTGGAGATTTGATTGGCGAGTGTTTCCGTCAATGGCGTGATCACAGGGCGCGGTAGGGGCGGACTCTGGCGTTTCTTTTGCGCCTATTTATAGAGCTCCGGATTGGAGCTGTTGGATCATCGGTTGGGAGCCCCAAAATCCTTTAACATTCTTCTACAGGTAACTTTAATGATCATGGTGTATCTTATAGTGATAAAGAAATTTACCTTGTTGACAGTTTATGTTCCTCCCAAAAATGTTTGTTGAAAAATGATGATGCAACTAATAAGATATCTTCTTGATTTAAATCATATGCAATGAATTCAAATGATCATCTTAGTTGTACAATCAATGGGGACACAATATTTATGCCACACGATTTAGAGTCAGTTTCTATCAATGACAATAAACCTCCTTGGAGCTTATCTGAAGCCTGTGAAAGCTCAAATACATGTGAACAAATTAAGATTGGTATTTCTCACAAAGATAACAGTTTAGAAGAATTGCTCCCTTTTGAAGATACTGTTGAGGTACCCAATCAGGAGAATCCCACCAATTTTGATGTCAGTAATAATATGAGGTGAAGTATCTATCAAAAAGTTGTTGAAGAGGTACAAGTGAAAAAGTTGCTTTGACTACAAAGATGTTATAGTGAACCTGATTCTGAATTGTCTCTTCTCCACGATCAAATTTAATTTCCAAATATTGTGATTATAGTTCAAACATATCATTTTGGACATAATTGAGCTAAGAAAATAAGTGACATGATATAAATTTTGTCAACATCTATTGATTGCTTTAATGTTATAGTATTGTTTGAGTGATATAATATTGCTTTAAAGTTATAGTATTGTTTGAGTGATGTGCTGAATTCCTATCCAAACTTTGATTTCTTATAAAATGTCACATGGAAGCCTAATCTGATTACACATTTCATGTGTAGCCTACCATCGATTTTCTTGTCTTCTATACTTAAGCTAGTAAAATATAAATAAACATTATTTCCAGTTAGAAAAAAATTATGAATTTATAGAATATGTTGGGTTATCTTCATTCATGATATGATATTTTGTCTTCATATGTTTTATATAGGTTCTAGAGGGTGAAATTGTCTTAAGAGAGAATGTACCACTTGACATTGCTCAATCAAATGGAAGTAGCAAGATGGAAGACAATCTTGCCATCACCACATCAGATGTTACTTCCAAAGATGAACATTCAGAAACTGCAGTTGCATCTTTTGACATCGCGAGCACTGGAACCAAGGAAAATCATGTTAACGATGAGATGAAAATTGAAGAAATTGGTGTGGACCTTACATCCCATGCAGCAATGGTGATTGATAGGAAGGAAATTCGAGCAAATGTATGCAATAAACACATAGTATAGATTCACAAAAATAGTGTTGTTGAGGATACAAACTATGATGGTGCAAGTGTAACAACTTATACATGGAGTTCATTATATCAAAATTATCATTCTGATCTGAGCTTGCCTCGACCCTTTTACTTATCTAGTCTAAAAATATCTTCAGCACATATTGCATATCCTGGTAGGATTTCCCTGCATTCAGGTAGCAGCACAACAGGCACTCGCTCCTTTGCCTTCCTAGTGTAAGACAATTTTCCATCTCCTTTAGTGTTCCTTTATCCTTTTTTTTCTTTTTCACATATGTTGTTCGAAGATGGAACTTACTTGTATGTCGACTCATTCTTATTTGCATATCTTATCGTTGGTTTACAAATTATCTAACAAAGATATAGACAAAAGCAAGGTTGCCAAACATAATTCACTAATTACTAATGATGATCTTGTTGATAGCAATGACAAAAAAAAACTTATGGAAAAGTAAAATTGTTTACTCGTTGATGTCAATCATGATGAACAAGTACCCTTTAGTTCCATCTTTTTTAGTATATTTGTAATGCCCCAAGATGATGATGAGAATGAATGTTAGTCCCACATGGACAAAACACGAAGGTGGTCATGGGCTTATATGTAGCATTCTCTCTTACCATTCAAGATGCGTTGGAAGAAACCGTGTGGGCCATATGGACCCAAAGCGAACAATTTCTTGAATGAATCGGGGGTGTTATAATATTTATTTCTGATCAGATAGAAATGACATTTACTATGTTTTCCATGAAGATGGCTAAAGCCAACCGCCGACACCTAAGAAAATAATGGCTGCCGACTAAGATCTTTTGTTGTAAATTGTGATAAGAAATTTTTTACCTTTGTTTCCAAGTTCATAATCTTAATGCATCATCAAAGCCTTATAACTACCCATCGTAAAGTCGTCTTGAGTTTTGCCTCTTTGTTTCTTTTCTTTTTCCAATTTCTTCTATTTTTTTCTTCTTCGTAGATCACTACTGGAGCTAGAGATGGATCATGTGGTTGTGTAAAATAGAGATGGACTCATTCAAATTGTGTTTGGTATTTCATAATTTGTTGAGATATAAGTGTGAAATTATCTGAGATGTGATTGTGCTAAGCGACTTAGGGCCCGTTTGGCTTAGCTGATAAAAAATACCTGATAAGCACTAATGATGATAAGCATTTTAAATGCTGATACTTATTTTAAAATATAAATAGTTGCATGTTTGGATAAAATTGTTGATAATATCAATAAGTAGTTGTAATATTTGTTAAAATAAATATTGACTAATATACCCTTAAAGTTATATGATAATAATATTAAAAATATGGATAAAAGAGTAATATAGTTGGTTAAAACTAATAAGCCAACAACTTTTGAAATAAGCAGAGGACCCTACTTATTTTTTTCAACTTATAAATAGTTACCTGACAATTTATAAGTATATTATTTTAGTTACCAAACATGAAAATTTTCTAAAAATTTACACTTATAAACTTAGTCAAATAGGCTCTTCCTATTTGGTTTAGCTGATAATAAGTAATTGATAAGTTCAAAACTTGATAAGTAATTAAATGCGGAAGCTGATCTTAATAAATAAGTGATTACTTGTTTGAATAAAAGTATTTATACTAAACATAAGTTATTATAATGTTTGGTAGTATATGGACTGATAAGTAATTTAATGCAAATGACTAAATTAACCTTCAACAAAAAATTAATGTTGATATCTCTTAATTATAAAAAAAAATATATATGTTCATATTATTCTAAAACATTCTTTAAAAAATATTTAGATTATAAATATTTATTACAAAATATATTATTTGTTGATTTATTTAAAATTAAAAAAAATTCTCCTTCAAATTGAAGTTTTGAAGGTTAAATCTTCGATTGGGAGGACAATCTGATCTAGAGGAGATCCCGATCTTGAGGAGATCGTCCAAATCGAACCTCTGATCTAGAGGACTTCGACTTGGAGGAGTCCTTATACCTCCAATCTGGAGGACGACCTACAAGAGACCCATTTCGAGAGGCCTCCGTCCTCCGATCCAAAGGAAGTCAACCTCTCCCCTCCTCCGATTTGGTCGAGGAGTGCATGAAATTTATCGACGAAGGTGACATCAACAACGTCAGATATTGAGAGAGGAGACTCAAAGAATGAGAAAAAAAAAAAAAGTGGAGCCTCCCAAATAAGCTCTAATTGGCTGTCGTCTTGATTCAAAGGGCAAGTTATTTAACTTTCTAAAGCAGCAGTTAATACGCCCTGAAAGAAAATCTTGTTCCCTCATCTCTATAGGGCACTTTTACTTATCACACATGGAAAAGAAAATTCGCCATTTTAATCAAGGACAAAAATATGCTTATTCAGCATAATGCTAATTTGTTGTGGAACTGTTAAAAGACGTAATTCCTAAAGAGGTCTCAAAGTTGGAATGTTAGAAGAGTTTCTTTGTAAAGAAAAAAAATAACAGCAAACGTATATTTTTTTCTTTTTTGTTAAGATATGTTGGTTGGTCTAAGATAAGGAAAGTTAAATAGAGGAAGAATTTTTTTTAATTTTTTTTGGGTGCGATGTGATCATTTTTTACGGTGTCAAATGTCCACTTTCATTTTCTGCTAAAAAAATTCAAATTAGCCAATCAGTAAATATTAAGAGGCATTTAATAAACGAATAAACAATAGGGTAATTCTATTTTATTCATTAAATTAAAAATGATGAATTTGTATTTCAAAAATATTTATAACACGAAATTCTAATTTTTTTAGCAAATCATTCTACACAATTATTTTTTAAATGATCAAATACTAATAGTTAAAAAGTTTTTATGAATGCCCACTCCAATTACACACCTTATCTATCGATTTACAGAAATAAAACCAATAATTTTATATTTCATTGAGGGCCAAAACCAAATGGACGCATTCAATGAAAAATCAAGTTATTATTTTATAACGTAGAGATAAATTTAACTAGAAATCGGAGGGTCGGCCGAGCGAGCCAACCCTATAAAAAGTTCCACAAATTATGTCGGCCATATGTCTTGATAGCCATACAGCACCCGTCGAATCAAAGGACGGGAGTGGCATACATAGCCAACCGACCCTTTTAATTTTCCCATCGCTCACCCCCTCTCCATTTTATATTAACCACCACCACTCCTCTGTATGAGCCCTTTCGCATGTGGGACTAACTACTATAACCCCGCCATCTCTTTGTTTCGATCGATTTGATCATAGAATAAAAGTGTAATAAAAGGGAAATAAAAATTAAACATGATCATAGTTCTTTCACCGGTGTTACTATGAAAGTAGTCTTCAACATTAATCACCCCCTCCTCCACAGTAGATTTTGCAAGGGCACGTCAGAAGTTTGGAATGTTTCATGATTCCCACAGGAAAGAAATCATGTCGGAGAAAATGATTGGAGGCCATGATTTCAGTAATATCAAGAATGAATTATTACTGTGCTAATTAATACCCAAGAGTTTATTACATAGAGTAAAGTGAGGGATAGGATAGATGAATAGGGTCGTAGAGGCCCTTATCCGCTTTTAGGGCCAATTTCTAAGGCTTCGTTTTTCTCCGGCAAGCAGCTAGGGAAGCATTTATTCCCAAGCGATAGGGCTTGGAGTTCAGATTGATGCCTTAGTCCACTCCGAGATAGGCCTCCCCCTAGAGAGGGGGAGTCGGAGGGGGATGGATTTGTTGCTAGGGTTGGCCTCTTAGAAAGAAGCTCCCCTTTGTTGCTGTTGCTAAGGGAATGTTACTAGAGTACGGTTTAGGCTTTGCCCAAATAGGTTGCTAGGAAGAGAATGGGTTGTGAAAGAAATCCATCGCGCTATCCCTCGTATCGAGAAATCGTTTCTAACATTAGAAATTTTTTTCGGTATGCCGCTCCGCAAGCAAGGATAGAACATGATTACAAAAAGAAATTGTTGTTATACCCTGTACTAAAATTTCAAACGATCATGAGAACTGATTGTTAATACTATTTTTAATTTTTATTGCCGTTATACTAATATTACTACGGAACAGCATACAGTAACCCCACCAAAAAACGATGCAATAAATAATAATATTTAGAAAAATATTTCATCCTTCTAATATTCACAACTACGGTGTATATCTTAGAATGAGTCAAGAGACTAATATTTAAGAGAGCAAAGAGTGTGCAACGCTTTATTTTAAATTAGATCATTTTCTCTCATATTTTTTTATAGGCTCAGATTATGATCAGATGCTAATATTGAAATATTTATATAGAATGTGAAAAAAGAGTAAGTTGCGCTGTAATATAAAGAGCACAAATATTTTATCCAATATTTAAATGGCATGAGGGACGGGCAATGAACTTGATGTTTCCGCCTTAACTCGACATGGCCCGTGGGCCGTTAGGTTCAATGTTGAATCATTATTTTATAATATCACAACAAAACGTCGCTTTTCTTAGTTCCATATTTTTGTTTTCTAAATTATCTATTAAGTTAATTCTATATAATTACGAACCCCCCTCAATACGCTATGAAAATAAATAAGTTCATAGTTTTTTTGAAAAAAAATATGTTCCTTTTAAACTTGAGTCCGCCATTAGCTAAATCCTTTCAATTATGGGTAATTAATTGACATGGATGATTTGCCAAATCCTTGTGAGCTGTGACCCTTAAATTAAATCTTATAACCTTTCTGAGTTGCCATGTTTGCTTACATACAAACTGTGGTATTTTGAAGCGCCAAGATTGATAACAAGTTTAGTTTAAAGAATCAAGTAACAAGATGTTATCCCTTTTACGAAAAAAAGAGAGAATATTTTTAACAATTTCATATTGTGATTCAAAACATTTTTTTAATTTTTATCACCGAACCAACAAAATATGGCCATTTGATGATTAAGATTATGCTTATGCTCAAAATAATATCCTTGTGAGTTTCATTTAATTTTATGGTATTCATTGTATTCATCCCTTTTCGCTTGCAGACGAATCGTATGGTAAGACGTGTATTCTACAATTCATCTAAAAGAAAAGGAAAAGAATGCAGCAAACTAAACGATGACCATGCGACATGTGTGAATGGAGCCAGTGACATTTCATGTCACCTCTTTCCCTTCTCTCTCCACGTATCCGAGATATGTATCACGCCCCATATATTTGCTCTCTCTCTCTCTCTCTCTCTCTCTCTCTCTCTCTCCTGTTGGTCTTATTATTCTTCTTTGTGGCCATTATGCCTTCACAGGGACGCTGGACTCCGTTGCAGGCGTGCAAGCTCTACGCCATCGCAATAATACTCCTCAGCCTCAGCCTCCTGTTGCTTCCTTCGTTCGTATTTTTCCTCGTCCTCTTCTCCTTCGTTGCTGTCTTCTTCCTGTTGCCAATTGCATGCGTATCTCTACCGCTTATTCTTCTCTGGGTGGCACTAAGACGGGCTGCCATCGTGTCGCTGAAGTCGACTCCGAAGGCCGGCGACGACACCGGCATCGGCGGACTGCAGGATTCGACTGCAGAAACCGCGCATGATGTTATAGAAACCGACTGCTCGGAGGCCCCAGTATTTGATGCATCATCTACATCATCGGAAGAACAAGAAGAGGTAGAAGAGGCCAAAGTGCAGTTTAGTAGTGAGGAGCATGAGATCTTTTGGCAGCTGAGCGAGCATGGTTTTAGTGGCAGTACTACTGGAGATCAGAGAAGGAGTGTAAGTCTCCATTTAACTCCATCATCATACACATATTGCAGTAAGCTTGAAGAATTAATGGTTGATTAGTACTATTAGTTTTATTATCTTGCGACAATTAAGTTGCACCACTTCCTGATTTCTGCATGCATGATCACATACAGTAGTACTAGATATATATCACATAAAGATCCAACAAGTTCGAACATTACTGATAAATGGTAGATGTTTGTGTCTTCTGATATTATATAAAATGTTTCTAGAAATCCAATTACTGACAAGGACTATGTATAAACCCTGAGAGCCTGAAATTTGAAGCAAACTGTCCTATGATAAGCTGCCTTGATTTTGGAAGTAGACCATGCTTTGCATGCACTAGGAACTAAAGCACTTTACTAAATTAATAATATAAATACAAAGATGTTATAAGTTTTTAAGATTGTTTGGTATCAGAGTTAGAGATCAGTTCAAATTTGGATGTGTACTTGTATTAGAAAATCTTTTTTTTCCTTAATTATCCATTGGGTGTTAAACTTTAGATTAAATTAAAATTATCATCCAAAAATTATTAAGAATATATATATATATTTATATTGATAGCACATATAATTTAAAAGATATTATATATATATATATATATATATATATATATGCACTAAGTAACTACATGTAATTTTTCATTTATTGATATTCTTCTCAAATAGTTTATACCATTTTGAGCAGTGACGGAGCCAGAACTTTTATCTAGGGGGTGCACAATTGTTCATATACTAATTTATATAATAAAAAAATATTTTAAACATTAACCTATATTTGTAATTATATTTTTTAATAATTTATTTGCACGGTATAATACAATTCAAAGTATTTACATCAATTTTATTTTTTATTTTATAAAAATAGAAAAAATGTGAGAATATTTCAAATATGGATATGATATTATAATATTAATTTATAATTGAATAAAATAATAATGAAATAAAAAATTAACAATATTGATATATGTTATATATATATAACTTTTAGTGAATTAATAAATTTTAATATAATATAAATAAATGATACTTTTTGAAATAATATAAGTTAATATTTAAGTAAAGGTAAAGGATAAATATTAAGAAAATAAAAGTATGCATGTAATAAAATAAATAAGTAGATTATTATGCTATAATTATAAGACTAATAAGGAGAAATGTATATTATAATATATATAAATAATCTTGTTAATGAATGATAAATATAAATATAATATTAGTAAATTATATTTTATGAAAGAGTATATTAGATAATATTGAGTAAACATAAAGAATAAATAATAATATAAAGTATAGAGAAAAAAATAAAATAAAATAAGGGATCAATGGGGATTGATCTGGTAACCTCATATTGAGAACATTTATCCAACTGGTGAAGTAGCTAGCCTTGTTCTATACCCAGTAAAATTATTACTTAGCAGAGTCAGGGGTGCCAATGCACACCCTTGCACCCCCCTAACTCCGCCCCTAATTTTGAGTACTTGTGCTTTTCCATACATCTCACACATATATATTCAATATAGTTTTTTTTCTCTCATTATTTACTCTTTTTTTTCAGTTTTATGAAGTTTTGTCTTTTTGGAAATGCAAAGAGCGAGGAAAGACGATGATATGATACAAGGTGGATTATCTTGCTAGAATTGGCACCAAAAATAGCTTTATCTTGTTCAAGTAGATCATTTTGTTTGTGGAATGCAAGATCTATATATTCAGAAGTTGGAGAGAAAACGGATTCACAAACGGATGCCTTTGAAGTTGATGAAGTATCTAGTGAATTCCTAGTACTTTTGAGATATTATTATGACTCGTATATCTCCGAAATAGTTTTGCTCTATATATTGTCATTTTTGTTCATGGGAAAATGAATCAACATCAAAATCTTACAACGAGTCAGTGCATGCAATGTTTTATTTGTGTCATCTGCATTTTTGTCATGAAAATGTAACTACAAAATAGCTAAAAATAAGTAGTGACATGATCGACTTGAGACTTGGGCCAGATCTGGGCCGGGCCAAAATTTAACCCTCTCTTTTTTACACCATTTTTTTTCCATTATTAGTGATTGATGGATTGATGACCTTGAGTTTGAGGTGATAACTTGGCTTTATTTCAATACTTATTTTTTCATAACTTGATCTTTTTTTCTGAATAAAAATAAGCAAAAAAAAAAAAAGAAACAAAACGAACATGAATAGTGGAAGATCCAAATTTCTTGATACATTTGTATAGTCTTGAATTTTTAATTTTTGTTTATGATAAAACTTTATTATTGAAAGCTAAATTTAGGCCCAAAATCTGACTTCTATCCATCAAAATAAAATTCCTTTATGAGGGAATTTCTTTTCTCATTTTCTTAATTTGTTTAGCATAAGGAAAAAAAAAGGTTCCATTGGTTGGTCCCCATGAATGCATCCAATCTTGTCCACTTTATTAGCGAAACCGCCGTCCGCGCCCACGGTACACAAGCAAAGTTCGCCATCGGGTGGCCAGCTTCCGTTGCAGGTGAACAAATTTATATTCATGTCTTAATTACTCTAATATTATTTTATATAATTCTAGAGAGAAAATTTTCGAAAGACAAAAAATAAAAAAAGAAGTACACAAATCTTAATATTTTATCACTGAATCAAAGCGTACGCTACACATATATTATTTATTTTTGCAATAGTTTTGATGCATTTTTTAGTATTAAAGTTAATTTGTTAACAATTGAATGAACGAATAATAATTAGGACGCAACAATGAAGAAGAAACGGATATTTAAAATATAAAATACTTACATTTCTCCTAAAAAATAATATGTTGGATTATAATAAAATAATATTAAAACAATCTGCCAAAAGTTTGCCTCAATGTAAGCAACTGATGTATTAAAGATAACGGCACTTGTACTCGATCCATTGGGTGTGTTCCTAAGGAGCAATGCAAACATCGCAACTTCATGTGCCACCAATTGATCTCAAGAGTGCACGAGAATCTAAACTTTTTTATTATATATTTAATCAGCTAGGTAGGTACTTCTGGTGGAATATGCGATCAATTATAGAATAACTATGCGGTTACCCATTTTGATAAATTATATTAATGGTAAATAGTGTGCTGATAAAAAAGAATTATCGCACCAGGACATTATTTATAATATAATATAATATATGAAAAAAGGGGCAACATGAAAGGGAAAGAGGATGCCTCATGTCAATGTCTCTCTCAAATGAAAATGAAGTATGGTGCCTAACCAAGCCAGTTAACAGGGGTAACCATCATGATACCATGCATGATCACTTAATTGTGGCTTTTCATTATTAGTTGCTGTTTCAGCATCACTAGTAGTAGGCCTTTCTTGTATCCTTATATGTATTTTAATTGGTTTAGGAAAAAGTTTAAACAATTAGTTATTTGTTAAAAAATAACTAAATTTTATTTTATAAAAAAGTAATCTTTTATACTTTATTATTGTTAATTATATTATTATTATTATTATTGATTTGATAAAATAATAAATTATTTTAAAATAATAGCTTGCCGATCAAATTATTATATAAAAAAAGATAAATGAAGGTGTATAATAATTTGCACTGATCACGATCATTAATTTTAATCAATAATCTCTCTTCATTTTAATACGATCAAAATTGATCATTGATTTAAAAGCAATTATCAAGATTATATATTGCATGAGTTGCAGTGTAAAATACTATTCACCCTTATTTTTTCGCTAAAAAATATTCATTTAGTGTATATAACTTCAACAATAAATACCCGCGAGATTGTGTAACTGGGTTTTTCAATGGTTTATTGTTTCGTTTGCCTTTCAATACTCCTATAATATAAATCGAATTCGAGACATTTAAGAAAATTCTTTTTGGTACCCACTTAAAAATTTAATTTTAGAGACTAACATCTGATCTTTTTTTTATATTATCTATTCTTATTGCAAGAAATAAATGAGAAGACATAGAATTTGATGATTTTCATATTTCATTGAGAAGATACTTATTATATTATCTCTCAACATTATCTATTAATTTACATCGCCAGTAATTATGAATTACATATTTACTATACTTAAGTAACTCAACTAGCAATTCAGAATTTAGATTAACAAATTTACTTATAAAAATAATTAATAAGTAATATACATTATTTTATCAAAATATATTTTATAAATATTATTAGTTAAAATTTTATATTTTAAATTGAAATGAATTAATGTATTAAATAATTAATACTATTTAAAATAAAATAATAATATAATTATAATTAATATAAATGGTCATTATTATTACTTATATTTAATAATTAGTGACATATTTTTAATCATAAAATAGTAATAATATAATAATATATTATATAAATAATGGTTATTATCATGGTACATTATTATTATTTGTGTTGTTATTATTATATGATATATTTTGTTTATGCAAAATTTAGAAGAGCGAATATGAATATTAAATATAGACAAGATGATCACTTATTTGATAATTTGAAAAGACACATTTCTCGTGAATAATCTGGAATGCTACTTTTAGACAATCTTCATTGCTAAACAATCGAGATTGCCTATAAATTGAAATAAATAAATAAGATAATTTGGTGAACCTAGATAATTTTAAGTTCAGATTAATTTACAAAGATTATCGATAGAGAAAGACCTCCTAAGGTCAAGATGGTTCAATGCTTGGAGGCAACCTACTATTATGTAACAAATATTACTTTACTTCTATAAGAAATTATGTATTGTGCTCCCCTAAATATATAAATAAATTAATATTGAAAATCACAATAAGTTCAAATAATTTAACTTCCATTTAAGTGTTATGATTAATGACTAAATTGCATGTATTCATATATTAATTAATATGACATACATGATTCTTAAAGTAAATACAAATTAAATTTATGTTGGGCTCTTAAGTTTTGACTTTTTATTTATTTAATATGATTAAAATAAATTTTATAATATGCATTTTTTTATTTTTTGTTATTAAGTAAATTTATTTTTTATCAGATTTACTTATTAATTAAATTTATGATAATTTAGTCATAAAATTTCATTATATCTATAAACTTTATTACGATAATCTTATTAAAAATTGTGATTGATGACACCGTTGAAAATCTTGATCATAATGTAAAATTTTTTATTTTAAGTTCTCATTTTACATCTCAATTTTCATGCCTATGATTGATAAAAAAATCTAAATTAAAAAGAACATATTTATCATGAACATATTTATTTTTTATTTTACACACACAAGGTAGCTTCAATCATTCATTTTTTATTATTTACTATTTATATTGAAAAAATGTTGAAATACCTTTCTAAATGTTTTATACGATTTAAAAAATTAATATGTTTTTTTCAAATATAAGTCAAAACAACTTTATTAAATGAAAACTTATCGAAAAACATATATACGCGACAACCTCAAGAGTTTTAGGTAAAGAACGTATATATGCGACAACCTGAATGATTTGAAGTAAAGGTCATGATAATAAAATGTATAAGCTCTGAAAATCGATATATAACTTAAAGCAATCATTTGGTAATGATACTTGAAGTTTCATGAGATGATAATCTAATTTGATTTCAGGACAAACATATTGGATTATTGTGTATACATCAAGAAAAATAAGAGCAATTTTGTGATGGAATCATTATATATGGATAATATACTGCTTGTCAAAAATGATATAAGAATTCTCAATGAAATCAAGAAGAAATTGAGCAAGCGATTTAAATGACATACATGGAGGAAGCATATAGGTATTCAAATCAGTAGTGGTAGAAATTTAAGAAATTTGAGTTTAAGTCAAGAATAATTCATTAATAAGATACACATATTTAGCAGTTCTGCACCAACGTCGCTAATGGTTGAAAAAAAATTAGCAAAAGGCAGTGTCTTAATGCAATGCAAGAACTCTTAGGGGGCTCTATGTATGCAGAAGCGGTGGGTAGCTCAATATATGCGATGTTCAATACGAGGCTCGAATTCACTTACGTGATAAACTTGATTAATAGATTTTAATGTAATTTTGAGAAGGCTCACTGTTATTATGATGATACTATGATATACGAAGGGCATGATATATTGAGATTGACATATCAGACTAATACACTTAGGGGTGTGCACGAGACGAGAAACCCAATTGTCCTGACCTGGTTTTTGGGTTTTTTTGGACCGATTAATATCTAGGTCGGGATTGGGTCAAGCTTCAAGAAACAAAATATAATTCGGGTCGAAATCGAATCATTATATCCAATATCTGATCGACCTGATTCAATATTCTAGCACAATGAAAATAGTTATATTCATATCATCTATTCAATTATTATTACTTTTCATATTCAATTATTTGATTATAGTAATATTAACTTATCATATTTTGTAATATAATAATATGTCTATAAAGTTTGGTACATATAATTTAATTATATTTTATACATATGATAATATATTTTTATATTTAAAGAATTTTAAAAATAATTTCAAACAAGTGAGATGTTCTGATCTAATTCTTGATTCAAATCGGGATGTTTCAGTCTCGATCTTGTTGGTAATCATGCCGGAAATGAGACTTATATTTTTTTCTCGATAAAAATTGGATCGAGATTAGAATGACCTCATTTTAGATTCATACTCGATTATGCTCACCCTTAGATACACTTGTTCTTTTTGGGTGATGTATTTGTTTCTTCTTACAACAAGGAGCAAAGATATACGACTAGACACACACATAAAATTAAGTATATTTTTTGTAGCACAATAGTTAATCATGAAGTATAGCTCAGATATTTTCTTTTGGAATCGTGACTTTCTTTGGTTAATGGATCACTAAAGATGTACTGTGATAATCAAGTAACGTAAGCTTGATGTATATTGGAGTTAACCATTTAAAAGAAAATATATTTGAGACTGTGTGTCACTATATTTAGAATATAGTGGATAAGAAGGAACTGACATCGACTTATATTATGTAAGTGATATGTTGACTAATTCTCTCACAAAAAAAATTATAGTCAAAATTTTATCAAACATGTGAAGCTTATTCATGAATATTTGAGACAATATGAAGCTTATTCACGAATAGTAAAATTTCAAGACACAATTTCTAGTTAGTTTCTTTACGGACAATTAGAATGTTAGCATATAATGAATACGATGGCCAAGTGAGAGATTATTATAATATGTGACTAAATGATAACCATTAACACACACTAGGAACATATACACTCACATGATGCCAGAGAAGTCGCACATCACGTCTTGCAATGTTCACCAGGAAGTCCAGGTTATCCTCATGTCTTGAATTAGACTCGCAACGACAAAATGGCAGGGTGACAAATGATCGTCGATGCAATTGGAAATAGCGACATGATGCGCGTAATCGCAGATGTGATGATAAAAAAATTAACGAGGCAGACAATGACGAGCACTCGACCAATAAAAAAAATTAAACGTCTATCCGGAGAATTCATTCATTGTTCGGATTTCTCTCTTTTTCTCTTGCTATGAAATATAAAGAATACTTCATGAGAAATTAATTAATTTCTCTTTTTGGACATCTTCGGCCTGTGACGTATTCTTGATGGCCAAAATTTGATTCGAGAAAGTATACTCTTATGCAATATGCACTCCTGGTAATTGCTGGTACCTTGCACGATAAATCTGGAATTGCTATCTGACATATTTGCATAAAATAAGAGGTCTCGTTGAATTGAGTAGATTTTAGAAATGACAATATACACGAATGCGAGAACATGGTGCCATTTAATGCTACGGACTGTACAAGAGTTTAGCATAAATTTCGAATTGAAGTGCTTGTACGAAACGATTAGATCGGTATTAATTGAAGGAGGTTGTCGGAATCACGGAAATTGTAAGCTACAAATTTCCAAAATTATGCATAAAGAAATAAAAAAAGTTATGGCGAAATATATAATATATCATGTATCAATTACATGACTCGCTAAATAATAATCATGTTCTGAATATTGACAAATATTGACAATGTTTTCACATCTGCAATAATCAGTTTTAAATAATCAGTGTAACTAGAAAAGAAATGAATGCTATGAAGCAATTTTATTAAGTGTCAAAAGATAACATTCTTATTAGAAAATAATATTTTGGTACAGTAGTACACAACTTTTTTTGGAGGATAATGATGGATAAAAGCATTTATCTTTCGTTCAAACAATTTAAATAAATTTAATTTTACTTAGTTAGAAACGAAAAATATGATTAATTCTTATTTGATTTTCATTAAAAAATATTTTATCCAAATAAAGTTAAAATATTACCTTTCACCTCATCACACTTATGAGCCTTGTACCTTATACTTTTATTTAGGTACCTTAATTCTTACATGAGACCATGTTTTATTTAATTTCTATTTATTTACATAAGTAAATCTAATATTTTCTTCATATTAATACATATACGTATTAGTACAGTAGTTACATTAGATTATTATGTATTATTAAGCTTTTAAATACTGATGTCCATATCTTCAAAATGTATCAAACAAAGTATGTATCCGTGCACATGCATGCATGCACCCAAGATCTAGTACAAGAATACACAAGGTACAAATTCTTGCCTTGCCTGCCCACAAGGTGCAATGAACAGAAGGCGTACGTGAATACATGTAGGTCACTACAGGGAATTGCTCAAACTCCAAGCCAGGAATAGTTTATTCTGGTGGTAGTACTGGGGATCCGAGCTATGAGTGGGTGGCATGTCCGGGATAAGCTGCATTCCATCTGCTCTCCGTCCGTTCCAATCCCAATGTCATCGGATAACTTGTCCTCGCTACTGCTCAACACAAGTGGACACTTCTCACTATTCTAATCCTAATTTATAGATGCCATGGGTCCATGTGTCCTATTTCTTTATATGAAAGCATCATTTTATTCTAACTTTAACATTAAGCTTTACAGAACTTATCAATGTATTACTATATTCACAAAGTTTGGGTCCGGGTCTTTGACTATTAATGATGATGCATAGAAATATTCTTTTTTTGATGTTAAACAATGAGTTATTTGATTACTTAAATTTTATATTAAAATAAGAAGCATTTTTAATCTCAAGAAATATTTTATTTGTTGGGTTTGACAACTGATCAAAAAACTTAGGCATGATTCTAATGCGTTCTGTTGAATGATAAGATATTTAATATAATTTAATTTAGAATTCGAGCATTAGAATAGTGACCTCAAAATTTTGATTGAGTAATTTCTGTTGTTTGATGAAACTTCTTTTCTTTTTTTTTTTTACTTTTCTATTTGACGTTATCGTTTTTGAGATTTTTGGTTTATTTTTCTTTTTTTTACTTTTCTATTTGACGTTATCGTTTTTTATTTTTTTGGTTTTACTTTTTTAATTTTTTTTCCAATTTCACGCTCTCTCCTACTTTTTATTCATTTACTTTTTTCTTTTAATTTATATTTAATCTTTAATTTTTAATTTAATTTTTTTCTCTGTCCTTATTTTTTTTCATTCAATCATGATTAGGATTAATATATCAAATGAAGTATTCATTAAAAAATTCGAAAAAATCTAGTTCTCGTTTTCAAACGCTATCATTGTGAATAAAATTAAAGGCACATAATTTGTGTGTAAGAATTACTTGCATTATTTTGTTATTTTTTTAAACCTCTTTTGAACTATCACGCAAAACTCGTTATAATCTTAAACTATAAAATAAACTTTCTTTCAATCAGACATGTTAGTCCATCCGTTATTCTCTCTTCAATTTATCATTAAATTTAATTTTTTATTTATTAAATATTATTTTTATCGTTAAAAATTAAAAATATTTTTCTCGTATTTCCTCTCACAGAAGTGCTGACGAGTTCAAGGGAACTCGCCTCATGCACAGGCATCTCACAAGGTGCTCACCTATGCAAGTGAGCTCGTCTCACACGCAGGAGACACCTCCTCACGAGGCGATCTTGCCTGCACAATATGACAAGCTCCTCGTAATTTGTTTTAGTTACAAAAGAGAAATAATTAATTAACAAATTAAATAAAATAGAAAACCAAATGGAAATCAATTTGTCCAAATAAAAAAAAATATACTTACTTCTATCCGATTTTATATTTTAGAGTTACATCTTAATCAAATCAAAGAAGGTTTATGAAAATAATTTTTTTTTGTCTTTTTATGTCCTCAAGCGCAAAACATTTTAATTTGTTGGGTAAATAAGGAGTAAATCTTTCGATCATTAAAATATGAAAACCATAGATCAGAGACTACCATAAATTTTGTATCAAAATAGGCGTATAATTTTGTGTTATTAATTTAGTGCAAACGCTTACCCTTCATTGCATTAGTTAAATGAGTAATGGGTGGATGGGAGAGTTCTCATCCATGAGATTAATATGGTGGGAAGGGTTGCATTTGGGTTATGGTTTATATTTACTTAGGTCCATGCTATGATGTCAACATTCAATTAAACTTAATTTTCGTCTGTTTGTTTTGACGAAAATATATTCATTTTTTTTATAAAAATTACAAATTTTAGAAGAAGCTCTTGTAAAATTTTGTTCACTTAATGTTCATTAACTTTTATTTATATATTTTCAATTAATAGAAGAGTGTTACATAATCATATTTTATGTTGTCGAATAATAAAATATAAAGAAAGTAGTCAAAATAGTAAGGTTCTGTTCAAATTTTTGCGTTAATATTTTTTTTGAGAGACTCTCGAATTAATTAAATATTAGTAAAATTGTGATATCTGGAAAATATAATCCGAGAATAAACTTTCCTGTATGTAGTGGTAGATTTTTGAATTGGTGTCTTATAATAAAATTTTATATTTTTTTATGTAAACTTATCAATCCACAGAGAAAATGAGAATCGATTTTGGGGTTTTATTATTATTTTTTAAAATTGCAGCCCTTGGAGAAGAATCCCGCCGGTAACCTCACCATGCTAATGGGACCAATCAGCTCACTCTATCGCATGGCGCGCACGTGACACCGTACGCAACGCATATGCTTCTCATCTCCGCCGTCGGATCGTCCTCCCCCTCCACAATCCGACGACAGCAACCGCTTCTTCCGGAGACTTCCAGTCCATTCACAAGGCGAACATCTCTATCGCGCCAATTTTAATTAGATTAATTATAAATTTAAATATCTCGTCGTCCTTTAACCGTGGTTAGTTCTCGGGTTAAATCGAGGACATATTTAATTATATTTTTATTATAATACTTTTTTAATTCTATTATTATCGTTATTACTATTGGCTTTTAAAGGCGATGGTTCGGCCTGCGAGGGAGCAGCAGCCTTCGAGACAGCGGAGCAGAGGAGTGGAGATCGAGGGGCGAGAACTCGAATCCCGACCGTCCATTTCCAATCCACACACGATCTGCGCCGTCCATCGTCGATCGCCGCCGGCGTCCCGATCACCGGATCTCGCCAGCCGGTAAGTCGTGACCCTTTCGCCGTCTCTATCGGGTGCGCTTCATCCCCTTGTTGGCTCATATGGTGATTGGTCGATTTTGTGCTGTTTTTTTTTCTCTGTCTTCATTCATGTGTATGTAGAAGTTTCAGACTTTTAATGCCATTCTTTAGTTTTTTTTCTGGCTTTTTTTCGGATTATTTTGGGCAGAAGAACTGAAGTATTAACTTCTTGATTTCGAGCAAACTTTTAGCTAATTTTTTTACTTGTTCCGATGTTTGGATGCATATAAAAAAAATTGTGTCTATGTTGGAATTTTCTTTTTTAGATGGTGAAATTGTTGATGTAGATTTGGTTAATAGAGAGCTCAAAGATGTGATAAATTGTTAATATTTGATGTAAGTCTTTTGGATCCTTTGGATTAAGGAGAATATATGCAGCAAGTTCAAGGCAAAATAAGCAAATGATTGATGTCATTGTTTCAGATGATTACGTTGTTTTTTTATCTATTGATTCTGTTGCTTAAATCTGTCAATTATTGCAGTGATAAGATGGCTCGGAGTATAGATCTTTTTGCCTATATCTGCTCGATGATGAGGGTGAATTCATGGTTTCTTAAAATGCGAAGATAGACAGCAGAACTGAGGAGTGAAAAAGGGCCATCTTTTTGCTCTCGGTGGGCTTATTGTTATTATATAGTACATAAATAAGCAGCTTTCATTCTTCAGTTCATGCCTGGTTACTCTTGATTGCTGTCCTTCTAGTTTATGTTTGATGTTAAGGTGATTTGTTCTCATGTGGCTGATTTCTGATTCTTTGTTCACATTCTTCTCAGTCCGATTCAGCTTGATGATGTGGGTAACTTCAAGGTTTCTTACCACTTAAAGTTAAAAACATAGCTAGAGTGAAAGAAGAAAGGGATTATTTTTTGTTTTCAGTGGACTTGTTGTGTTGTTGTATAATTCATAAACAAGTTGCTTTCAGTTTTTCAGTTCATGCCTTGTTACACTTAGATTGCGACCCGGTTTTTCGTAGTTGTGTTTGTTGTTAAGATGGTACGCACATGTGGTTGGTTTCTGATTCTTTGTTCACTTTCTTGCCCGTCCAATTCAGCATATCAGAGCACTGTAGAAATTATGTTGCTTAGCACAAAAGCATGCTAGATGTATACTTTAATATGATTTGTGTTAATTGATTCAAGCATCAATCTAATTTAGCTTATCAAATGAATCATAACTGCTGATATGCTTGTTCTTTAAGCTTATGATTTACAAACTTTAAGCTTATGTCATATTTTTGTTCTTTGGCAGGCTACGATCCGTAAATAACTCATTGTCTGACAAGGTTGGCTCCCCAATGTAGGGGAGGGCAAACCATTGTTACCCTTGTATTAACTTGCTTTGCTTTACTTCTTAACCGAGGTAGAAGGTTGCCGTTCAAACTTGATTGGACTACTTAATGCTCGAGTCTGCGCCTCATAATCTTCTCTCCTTGACCACATCAGCCTCTGAGTTTGGTGTGTGCTCAAGAGAGAGAAGGTGGACAGAAGTCTTCCTTTCGTCTGTTGCCCTTCACTTTGTTGATATAGCATCTTCCCTGGTTCATGGCTCCTAATTTGGACAGCTCTGTCAGGACCCAGATGGCAGCGGCAATCTTAAATCACACTTTGAGCAGTGAGCTCCAAGGAAACATAAAAAGTGATGGAAAATCATCTGGATGGAGACGTGTGTTTGTCCAAACAGATACTGGCAGAGTTTTGGGTATTGAACTGGATCGTGGTGATAATGTCCACACTGTGAAGAGGAGATTGCAGTTGGTGCTTAATGTGCCCACTGATGAGACCTCCCTCACATTTGGTGACCTTGTGTTAAAAAATGATCTCAGTGCTGTCCGTAATGACTCCCCATTACTCCTGACAAGGAATTATATGCACAGGAGTTCTTCCACTCCATGCCTCTCTCCCACTGGCAAGGATCTTCAGCACAGGGACCGGAGTGGTCCAATTGAAATTTTGGGGTGCTCAAGTCATTGCTCTCGCATGAAACAACTTGTTAAGGATGCCACTAAAGCTATCAGTCATGGTGTTGATCCAATACCAATTAACAGTGGCCTTGGAGGTGCATACTACTTCAGGAACAAGAAAGGTGAGAGTGTTGCAATTGTAAAGCCTACAGATGAGGAACCCTTTGCACCGAACAATCCAAAGGGTTTCATAGGAAAAGCTCTTGGACAGCCAGGCTTGAAAAGATCTGTGCGCGTCGGTGAAACAGGGTTCAGAGAAGTTGCTGCATATCTCCTGGACTATGATCACTTTGCAAATGTTCCTCCCACTGCTCTTGTTAAGATTACCCATTCAGTATTTCATGTGAATGAAGTTGTCAATGGTAATATAAGTGCTAAATGCTACAACAGAAAGCCAAATGCCATTAGCAAGATTGCATCATTCCAGAAGTTTATTCCTCATGACTTTGATGCTAGTGACCATGGAACCTCAAGCTTCCCTGTCGCAGCTGTGCACAGGATTGGGATACTTGATGTTAGAATCTTCAATACTGACAGGCATGCAGGGAACCTTTTGGTACGAAAGCTGGATGATGGGTCTGGCAAATTTGGGGCTCAGACAGAGCTCACTCCAATTGATCATGGTCTCTGTTTGCCAGAAACCTTAGAGGATCCCTATTTTGAATGGATCCATTGGCCACAGGCATCAATACCTTTCTCCGAGGATGAGCTCAAATATATTAGTAATCTTGATCCTTTTAGAGATTCTGAGATGCTACGCATGGAGCTGCCTATGATCCGTGAAGCATGCCTTAGGGTTTTGGTTGTCTCAACCATTTTTCTGAAGGAAGCTGCTGCATTTGGGCTTTGCCTGTCAGAGATTGGAGAGATGATGAGTAGGGAATTCACAGGAACAGAAGAAGAACCTAGTGACCTGGAGTTTGTGTGTATTGAGGCAAGGAAGTTGGTTGCAGAAAGAGGGGCATTTTCTCCAGGACTGGATTCAGTAGATGATTATTCGGTACAGTTTGACATTGAATATGAAGATGCTGACCATGCATTGCTGAAAGAACCACCAACCTACCATTTTGGTTTTAAAGGGGGAAACTCCAGAAACCCACTGTCTAGGTTAGAAGAATGCTTGGAGGAAGATTATGACAACGAAGAGAACAACATGGAGGAATCTGCTTTCTTTCCACTGTCAAGAGAACAACTTCCAAATGTTCCTAAGCTATCTACGTCAATGAAGGATGCAACCATTGGTGAAAAATGTCAGCAGTCTCCGGGTGGTGGTGCCACCAAAATGAGTTGTGCTAGTAAAACTAACAATAGTGGTATCAACAGTGGATTTAAAAGCGGTAACAGCAGGAGTGCCAATGAACAGCTACCTGCAAGTGCAACCTTTGTGAAGCTAGCTGATATGGGGGAGGAGGAATGGACGGCCTTCCTTGATAAGTACCAGGAACTGTTACGAGGTGCATTCCATGATAGGAGGTCCGGCGTTCCTGGACCAAAGCAGAGACAAAGATTAGGCACTTCTTGCCGGTTTTGATTAGGTGATAGATATTGAGAGCAGAAGACTTGTCTGTCACATTATGTTGTTGTTTGTCTGTGACCTTTCCTGGTAGATGTAAAGAACGGAGAGGGGGTTAAAAAATAAAATTAAGGATCAGTCATTACTTGTATATATTTCCCTAAAGGGGGTGAGTCTGATGGCTTGCTTATCTCTTATTGTATCTATGTAAGATGAGTCACTAAAAGTAAAAACATGACGTGCTATGTAAATGTGCTTAAATTTGTATGTTCTAGCAACTTGCTCTCTTGTTGTGAGTTGAAAAATCACCGTATATATGCTGCCTAAGGTTGAACTTTTCCAGTGACACAAAGTGGTGATGCTTTAATATATGTTTTGGGGTTAGACAACTCGAAACTGCTAGACAGGTACCATTGATGATTCCTTTAGGAATGCATCATTATGTTTGTTCCCCTTCCAGGTTCAAAAGCTAAAACGCCAGTAAGTTCAGGTCATGGTTACCTTTAAATCCTTATCCTGTTTAGTTAAGAAGATGCTTCTGCAGATGGCCTAACATGCTTTTAGGTTATGTTTGATACTGCTGTGGGGAAAGTGATTTTTCATCTTTTTGTAATACATTCTTTCCTGACACGAATTATTCTTTCAACAGATTATTAGCACTCTTTAATGAACAAACCTACTCAAGAATCATGGAAGAATAGTGTTTTCAGCGCAGGGTAAACATCGCCAATCTCTTTCCATGCTCATGTGTCATATCAGCAAGTTTCAGTAAAGTTATCTTCTGACAATTCATTTTATGTCACCATAAATATGTTGGCATTCAAGACACTGTGTCACAGTTGGCGCCATTGATAGTTTGTTCCCTGTTGATAAAATCACTAACCCATAGATTTTGAGCATGGCAATACCTCTTCTCAACAGTCCTGAGAGCATCTTTGATGCTTTATGTTTGTTTGGTGTTAATTCTGTATCCAAGTAATCCGTGACGCTTCCGGGGTATGCCTTTTTTAATGCCATGAACAAGTGACTAAGCTGTTTGCAAACATATGATGCATAGATAATAACAAGATTATAGTATTATTTTTTGGGATGTTGAGATTAAAGTATTATTATAAACTCATTAGGGAGGCCTAATCTACGAGTAAGGTATCGAAGTGTAGTGACGAGGGTGGAGCTCCATCTTATCTTGTTTCTGGTAATCATGTGATACTTCTTTATTTAGGAGACAAGCTGTTGCTTAAACATAATACATGTAGTTGCTGATCGTACCACATCGACGTGCCTTGAACGACCATTTTATGCTTTGATTGAAAACCAAGTGAAACCACCTCCCTCGCCTAAGCCTTTCAGGTCCATAGACTTTGAATCAAGCTGCACATTGGGACAATTAATTATATGCTGATGACTCAGTGTTGTTGCAATATATTTTTCGTCTCTGTTGGCTCTTCTTACGTGGGTACATGATGGCAGACGGGTTCATCAATCATTCATGATCTTTTCAGTTCTTTTTTTTAGCTACAACTCATTATAGGTTTTTTTTTCAGTTCTTTATTTAGCTACAACTCATGGAATGCTTATGATTAGTTTATTTCCCAACAAAAATATTTTTAAGATTCAAAATTGGACCAACGACACTTTTGAAATTGGCGCTCTTTTTTCAATCAAGATCTAAGATTCATCGATGTTCAAAATTATTAGCATCTGAGTAATTCGGTGTTCAAACGAATGCGACGAAAATAAATACTGATCAAGATATTTATAGATCCCAATTGCTTATAGCCCGGACAGTAAGCTGTTTTTTCATTGATAAAATGTATGAATGCACTTAATAGGCTTACCATTTCTAAGTTTTTTTTAATTATAATTTGGAAAGGTGGCCAGAACTCAGAAAATATACTACAAAATATATTTTAAGTTAAAATCTATAGTAAAATAAAATAGCTCATGGAAGTTGATTCAATTGGTAATTGAATTGATCAAGATTGCAAGACAATATTTCAACAGAAAAAAAAGTTGCAAAACAGTACTTGGTCCTCGACTCATGCATCATATATTTGTCTTCGGCCACATGCAGCATTAAAGCTGCATCTCTATATTTTACACCCAATGAGTTAATAATTAAAAAATAGAAGTGCAACACATTTTGGTGTACATATCGTGTAAAATAAGACAAGGTAAATAACAAGGTAAGCCTACTTTGCACACTCAAAGTTGCAAGGTAAACCTACCTTATTGCATCCCATTAGACAATTTGGATAAATAGACTGCAGAAATGATCTTATGCAGCAAGGAGGTGACTAGCTTCCCAATTTCAGACGCCAATGCATGTCAAAAGGTAATTTGTGAAGGCACATATGAACAATAATTTTAGAAAAACTGCTGTAAAATTATTTTATGTACATCAATCATTATGTTGCTTTGCCTTTGGCAACATGCAGCACCAAAACTTCATGTCTGTATTTTACATGCAGGAATGATCTTATGCAGCAGTTAGGAGACACCCATAGATGCCAACAGGTAATTTTTTGAAGGAAAATATTGATGATCATTTAGGAAAAACTGCTCTAAAATCTAAATTCTTACACCACCGCCGTTGTCACTTGCTACCACACCTTATAGCTTCTCGAAGGCACAATTTATTTTGATCGTGAAGGATATGCCGACAGTTGCGATATAGCTACTAGAATGACATGAGTCATGAAGCATGTATGCTCTATGATCAATCTCCGCACATATTTATACTTCAATGTGGGAATAACTCCTCATGCTGGTCATTTTGCTCAACTCTACATGCTGAGACTCAATCCTTCTCAAAAATCCAGAGTCATGACGATCAAGACGAGGCAAGGGATCATCCTTGGCGAGGTGCCGGTTTCGAACTCTTGAAATAGCAAGAGTCAGGTCTCCTATCGAGGGGCGTTTCCTTGGTATCTTGTGCAAGCATTTGTAAGCAATGTCAGCAAGGAGCTTGACCTCATCTACTCTGCTTTCACCTGCAAGTTTCTTGTCAAGTATTTCGTCCCAATCAGCTTTACCGTCCCCACCTATTGCAGCCTGAAAATTGGCACTAATATCATTAGTCAAAATTTGCATGCCAAAAAGTCTAAGCCGCAAAAAAAAGCTAAAGCATATATTCTTGCTATATCATGCAATATCCAATATTCAATTATGGAACAATGCATGTTTTAATAGGGTTGTGGAATAATAAATGCATATACGTCGTTCACATATTAAGATTTGTTGATAGCCTAACTTACAAGATTTATGTACTCCATTAAACCTTGCTGTGGATGTATAGCTGTTATGAGTTCAAATAGTATGATGCCAAAACTGTATATATCACTCTTCTTTGTGGATTTATTTGTTTTCATATAATCTGGATCCATGTAGCCATATGTACCCTTGAGACCTGATTTTCTGCCATCAAATACGTCTTCCCTCGATAGTCCAAAATCAGCAACCTGGGAACAAATCAACTAGTTAGATTAATAGCACAATTTTTTTTTAAGTAAGATGAATATCATAATTTAAAGAAGATGCAAACAAAAAATAAATAGAAAACAATAAAACACTAAATTGGAAATGCAAGGACTTGAAATATATACAATGTACAAACCTTGGCCCGCACTCTTTTGTCTAGGAGTATGTTAGCAGATTTTAAATCTCGATGTATGACTGGAGGAACTGCCTGTTTCAAAAATTATTTGCACGATGAATTAGCTAAAGACAGTAGAGAAACACAACAAATTTAGAAAAAAGTCTGTCTATATACCCCATCATGAAGATATTCTATCCCATGTGAGATATCAAATGCAATTTGTAGCCTTTCTTCCCAGCTCAATGTCCTTGCACCATCATCTAAGAACATGAGTAATAGAAGGTACTCAATTATATTTCCACAAAACCATAACTTTAATTGGAGTTCCGAGTCCTTAAAAAATTCCTCTAAAATATAGGATTTCAAATATAAAACTTGTAGCTGATTCATGGTCACATGACACATTATTTTCCGTTTTTTGAGAAGAAACATGACATTTCTTAACAAACATGAAAAAATATGTACATAACAATAAAGACAATATGACCTTACTGTTGAAAAAGAGATGTAAGCGTACCATACAAATGACTTACCAAGTTCCCATTACTCATGAACTCATAAATGAGCATGCGGTAATTTTTATCAATGCAATATCCAACTAAATTAACAAGATTCCTGTGATGCAACCTACTAAGCAAAGCAACCTGCACAGGGAGACCATTAAAATTATTCATAAACTACAAAAGAAAAAATCACACATATGCTAATATTAGTTGTTTTGTACGAAAAGGAGAGCAAGCCTGAAATTAAAAGAAAGCTATCATGCACAAGTGCCTAGTAATAAGACAATATATACAAAGTTCATTCTTCCCATTTTCTATTCAGATAATCAAAACCAAATTCCTACAAGAGCTTTCAAATTAGGCGATATAATTAAAGCATCTCCAATAACCTTTCCATCATTACTGTTCAAGTGGGACTTTTATTTTAACAAAGATGAAGAACTTCTCAACTCATGTTTCTTATTTCCCTCTTCTTATGCTGTATCTGCATTTGAAGCTTTGAAACCTGAGTTATCCTATGCATGACATTTAGCATCAGTTAATGTACTATCTCATTATTCCTCAAAAAAAAAAGTACTATCTAAATAACAACTCGTTAATTCCAGCTATTTGGTGATAGCAATTAGCTGGTTTCTAAAACTGTGGGTGCTCAAAAGCTTCATCTAAAGCCTGGGCACTAGAAACATCATTTTCTTGATGGTTAAACTCTTGTGGAGATCAGTAATCAATAAGAAATATAATAACCATCACTGGCAATAAACATAATTCAATTATGAAATCAACACGCCTGGGGATGCCAATTGTTCTATTTTTTTTTTAAAAGATGCCAATTGTTCTATTAATAGCAAAGTTGTTACCACAATGTTTTATCCGAAAATATCTCCATAAGATCACAAACCTTATGGCTTATACAAGCATTTTGCTTCTCCATACATGCTCATAAAAGTAAAAAACTGCTGTTTGATTGAAATATTGTAAAACACTGGCTTATACCTCTGTTTGGAATTCTCTCTCCCCTTGTCTTGAACTATCTCCAAGCACCTTAACAGCTACCACCTCACTTGTGGGCATTGTTGCTTTATACACTGGACCAAAAGATCCTTGTCCTAGTACTGTAGTAAAGTTCAGTGTGGCTTTCTCGATATCCCTAGATAGAATGACATTTGTATTGAGCAACACAAGATAACTCAAGTATTTTTAACAAAGCATTTATTTGCTAAATCTTAGGACAGATAGAATGATAGAAACTGAATTAGAATGACTGTGATTTATGCTAAAAAAAGAGCACTGAAATATAAGAAAAAGTAACACGTGTATACTTCAAGAACAAAGTTTGGGCAGAAAGAGACATACTTGTAAGAATATCTAGGAATGCCCGAGGCAGAAGTAACAAGGTCTCTGGTTTGATGACCAGCCCGGTAAGTGTTCCTTTTGGCCATGTCGTACAAGTCATGATCAGTCTCAGACACAGAGATCGATGCAATGGAATCAGTAGCTGCGTTAATGCCATTGACAAGCACTGGAGTAGAAATAGCACGGAACCTTGAACGCTTTCGGTAAAATCTTATAAGAAGAAAAGAACCACATCCTATCAAAATGCCAACACTAAGACCAACTGAGACCCCAATTATGATTTTATAATTCTGATTTCCCATTCCTTCTTGTCCTTGAGACCTTTTGATACCTTAATGAAATGAGCATCCCTTGTGCCTAACCCAATGTCAAGATATCTGAACATGGACACATTAGAAGATCAATTCAACCTTGTAGCTATAATCTATTGAAATGTAGGTAATAGGATGCAACAACTTTCATAAGGTACAAGAATAGAAGCATAAAAAGACAATATTGCATATGTCCTAATTAAAATCTGTCTACATGATGTAGTTTCTTTCAAGTGTATTATTAGGTAAAACAACTAGATCATAGGCTCCAATCTTCAATTATTGGACTCTTCAAATTTAAAAAAAGTGTTATTTTTTTTCTGCACTGTAAAGGAAACAGATAGCTAATACAATAAAAGAGCTAGAAAAGTTCTGGTAAGGAAAACCCAGGAAACAAAATTCCCAGCCGACTCGTACCAGATTGAACCTTGTTGAACCCAATGGCCAGTGTTCTTTGTTAACAGAAGCTCATCAACAAACTTCACACCCAATAATTCCAACTACATGAGCAAAAATTTATACCATATAACAGTTCATTTCAAGTGACATGAATACAGAAGACACATAACTGAATGTATTACCAGGCAACTAGAAAAATGTTACAAACTAGGAAGATAAAATCATTGAAAGCAGCAACCGCATACTATTGAGAGAGAAGATAAAGCAGCATCAGCTAATCAATCGCTACAGAGATGGAGCATAACAATCAGTGACGATCATGGCTGAATGAACTTGTGCTCTTATTCTGTCTCTCTCAACAATTAACAGTTGGCTTATCATCAAGAAGATGAAAGCTTTCTAAAATCAAACAAGAAAGAACGCTGATAAGAAGAGGAAAACAGTACGCGAACCTGTGAGGTCGCCGAGTCCTGGAAACCCAAGCATCGAAAGCTGGTTATTTTACCCTTCTGCTTCGATTCATCTCACTTTTTTTTCGTCTTCCGTCGTCATCAACATCAACAGCAGCATCTTGTTCGTCTTCTCAAGCGATGTGAGAACATTGCGAATCGTAGACTTGGGCTTTTGTGAGGGTTTGGTTTGCAAGGGGAGCAAAAATGGAGTGGGTCAACATTCTCGACGCGGTACTAATAAAACTTTCCTCTGGTTTTGTTTTGTTTTAATTATTTTTTCAACCTCATATTTTTAAAGCAACCGAGAGTTGATATTAAGATAATGCTGAGTTTAAAATATTATAAATTTATTTAATAAAAACTAGTAAATATATAATAGTGAAAAGGGTTGATAAATGCAAATAGTCAGAGATATAATACATTATATAATCATTTTAATGTATCTACTAAACATGTAAGGATGTTGAGCACATCTTAATCTTTTAAATATAGTTAATAATTAATTTTATAAATCATAATTATTCATTTTTATTTATCATTGATTATATATTAGATGATTAAAATATATTTAATATTCTTATTAAGTATTTAGTAAGTACATTAAGTTATTTAGATTACCGTATATTTTTTAATATTATTGTAAAATAATACTACAAAGGTCATTTTTTGTTTTGGGGACACATATATATATATATAGTTTATTTATTGTATATATTATTTTGAAACTACTTGGGTGGTTTCAAATTTCAATTGAAAACTTCTTTGCCACGGCTACAAAATTCATCTTTAAATCTATGTTTTTTTTGTTTTGTTTCTTTCCACTTTATGTTATTTGTCTCCACAGCAAGGTCAATAGTTCATCTTAAATATGATACAATTTTATTTTATTTTATTATTAGTCTTTAATGATAAACAATCATATGTAACTGAAAAAAAATCATGATAGCTTACTGAAACTCTTTGCAGAGTAGAGTTTCAACACACATTTTCTTCTCAATCATTAATGGCATCTTGCTTAATATCTTTATCATAAGTATTTGGATTTCATTTTTGCTTCGATTCCGAATCCTCCTCTTTTATTTTTCTTATCTCTTTCGCATTAAGAAGTTAAGAATAAAAGCTACGTTTTCCTTTCATTATTACTAAAAAAATACGCCCTCTTTAAAATGCGAAAATTTAGCATTTAGTTGGTCTATTGATATTGATTGTGTTTGACGACTGAAGAGGATAATAAATAATAGTTAAATATTAAACGGATAAATATTAGCAGTTAGATATTAGCAGATCTGATCATTAAACTTCATAAATATATTTGATAATAACAGCTGAACTAATTAATAATTATAAAATAACATATATAGATAGAAAGTATACATTATATTATTATATGCATAAGATTTATTTTTTTATTTTGAAAATAGTTTTATTTTTTTAGAAAAAAATATTATATCAAGAAAATAAAATAGAAAAGTAAACAAAATATAAAGTATAAAATGTAAATATTAAGTAAAATATTTTTCAAGTGACGGATAAAATCATATATCAAGAATAAATGTTTAATATTTTTTTATACGAAGGAGAACATGATATAATTATATTCTTTTGCAATTCCAATTTTGAGGATTATGAAGCGTTTCACTATAGTTAATTCTTATTGTTATGGTATTTGGTTAAAATAAAATTAATAATAATAATAAATCATTAATGGTAATAATAAATATTTTAATAATTATATAATTCAATAGATTTAACTATTTTTGCTAATAATTAACATTAAATAGGCAACATATTAAGTGATAATATACAATATAATATGACAATAAATTTTATTAAGGCAATATTTAATTAAAATTAAAATTATAAGTATTCAGCTTCATTTTTAAGACTATAACTACTAATATTATAATTATAATTAATAATATTAAAATATATTAATACAAAATTTAATTTTAGCAATTTTTCATCTATGAAAATTCATGTTCTCACTTTTTCAAATCCCAAAGCACCGACAAATATAATGATGACATTTCACTCTAATATTCTAATTCTATGTTTGACTGCGAGAGAAGGAAAATTAAGTTAATAATTTATTTTTATTTATTATACTTTTAATGGAGAATAATGATGGGATGTTTCTTCCATTTTCTTTCAACAATATTTTTCTTTTTATCTTAAGACTTGGGGTGTAAAGAAAGAGAAATATAGATTTATAATATATTTTTTATTTTAACCTTATTTAACTAAATATATAAAGCATATATATAATATACTCATCCAATTAAGATGATCAGTTAACTTTTATTTTTCTTATTTTGATTCATGTCATTCAAATAAAATTATCTTTTTCACTTCAATTTCTTTTTCTCTTCGCGAATCTCCAACAAGACCAGCAAATACCGTTTAGCTCGTAAAATTAAAGTTCCAGAAAGTTCAAAGACTTATTGATTTAGATATATTCGTTATAATGATATTCGAATGAATTAAAAAATAATTATGAAAATTAAAAAAATTAATTTTGATATATTAATTTTAATCGGTTTTCGAATAAAATGTTGAAAAAGTATAATGTTTTTCTAATGAAGGATAATATAGTTAATTAAATAAAAATATATATATATATTTAACGTAATTTAATAAAATAAATTCTTAAATAATTACAATAAATAACATAAACTAAATTTTATGTTATAACATAATAAAATTGTTTGTTAAATTTTAATTTAAACATTAGCAGAATTAAATATAAATTTATGATTATAATATTAAATAAATATAAAAAGTTAATAAGTAAAACTAAAAGTTAAATTCTAATTTAGATAGAAAGAAGAGAGAGGGAGAAGAGAACGAAAAAGCAAAGAAAATATCATGCCAAGAAAACAAAAGAAAAAAATGATTCATGAGATTCAAAATGAATTAAGATGTCACATATCGGAGCAATCAAGATGGTATAAGTTCAATTTTAACAAAATTCATATTAAAAAATATATTTACTCCTTTAACTATTCAATTAGGCTAACACAAATTAAGTTATTAACGTTTAAGAGAAATATTAATAACAATACAAATAAAAATAGTCATATAATTCAATACTTTTTAAAATATATTTCACTTTTAAAGTCTCATCATCCTTAATTATAGTCTAAATTGAAATTCAACCCGACTTAGATTCACAATTTGGACATTTGTAGTTCAACATAGGTAATTGGGTAACAGAAAATCGTAGTACAGTTTTAGTATTTTGCATGTGTAATACAACATAATTATTGGTATTTTCTTTTTAAAAATTCATATGGATGTCATTGTTGTTTTGAATTTCTGGCAAGCGCATTACCCATTCTTTACCTCTTTTTAATAAAATTAACTTTATAAAAAATGATCTCTTTTGCATAATTGAAGTTACATTTTTATGGGTGGAAAATGTGTCAGCTTTATTGTATCTTCTGTCATTGATAGAAGTAGCTACGAGCTTATTTTGAAGTTTTCGAATGCAAAAAGCCTGTAAATAAGAGACGTTTGAATCCATTAATTTTTATCATCTAATTAATTCGATATTTAAAAAAAGTGAAGAATTTTGATCGAATACTAAACTAGCTAAGTTTTATCAACAACTTTTTTATGGATCTACAGTTTATAGCATTCATCTCGATTAAAATAAAGAAGCAACATATACGTTGTACATAAAAAGGAAAATAACATGGTACGTCTTAACTAATTAGATGGTATTTTATATGTATGATATAAGCTTAAAGATTTTGGTTTCATTGTTTTAAGAAACTAAATGGTTTCGAAAGAAACTAATAAGCTTCTTTTTTAAAAAAAAAACTTTATCTTTCTTATAGAGTTTGATGGATTAGTGTGACTTCTTGTATTTTTTATATATATTTTTATATTTTGTTATGTTATATAGGCTCATAGCTTTCCTTTCCTAACAGGGGGGAAACTAAAACAAAATTGATAAAGTTAGCACTAATTGTGCTTTACCTAAGCGGTGTAACTGGATGCATTTTTTTAAAAAAATAGCCTCCTTGGATTAGTTATGTCCTAAAGATGTTTAGATCAACTCATTCCACAATCATAAAGTAATCATTATGATAACAAAGGTGGACATGTGTAACAACTCACTAAGAAAAAAAGTCAGTCCTAATAACTACCTTTACTTCTTTTAGGTCTATCAGGCTCCTCTTGTATAAAAAAAAAGAAAAGAAAAAAAAAGAGTGAGTATCACATATAATATCTAAAATTTAATTTTAATAAAATTTTGATCGAATCAGACTCCAACAACCACATATAATACCTTACCAAAGAAACCTTCACAAATATCATGACTGATATATAGAATACTCTATTATTTTTTTGAAAAATTTGATATTGTGCACCTTATTAGAACTGCAAATAGTGCACCCGAATTTTTGACTCGGCATAAAAGATAGAAAAAAGATGTTCTATCTCAGGCAACTTCTGAAAGAAAGACCCTCCTCCGGATCTCGGAACTATTTTGTACTAGAACTCTTATTCTATTTAATGGTTAATGTTTTCTTTTAAAAAAATATCAATTATATATCACAAGTTGCAACATCAAGAGAAATCACTCCTTTTTTGTGAAAGTTTGATGCAACTGTTGATCCATATATCTTGACAAATAGTGAAATATTTATATTTTTTCCACCTTTAACATGAAACATTTATATGCAACGGATCATATTACATGTATATGATCAAGGCCAACCATCATGTCATCTACCATTTACAAGTAGAATATAAAGTTCCCCACACTAAAACAAGACACTGCAAATTACATATATAAATTTAAGTAGAAGGGGCCATATATACAATTCCATAGTTATAAATAATACGTTGGAGGACGCGTGCATGTTAATTAGCTGCTCCGCCGGCGAGCCTGACGCAGTCCATGAAGCGGAAGCAGTAGATGAGGTGGTCGTTGGCCATCCCTGCGGCTTGCATGAACGAGTAGACGATGACCGGACCGACCAATCGGAATCCCCTCCTCTGCAAATCTTTGCTGATGGCTTCTGATCTCGAGGTCCTCAGTGGGATGCTCCTCTGACGCTTGTAATTGTTGATCACTGGCTTGTAATTTAGATGGCCCCATATGTACTCACTGAAGGATCCGAATTCCTGAGCCACCTGTGAGAGAGAGAGAGAGAGAGAGAGAGAGAGAGAGAGAGAGAGAGATTTACATCATAGTAACAAAGTATACAAGTAAATAGATTACTAATGCATGCACTTGCCTGCACCATGCACCTTGCATTGTCCACAATGCATCTGACCCTGCATTCTGCAAGCTTGAGCTCCTTCTTGGAACTTATCTCCATGATCTCTTTCTCCTCCATTGCGGCGACGATTACGTGATCAAATTTGCTGAAAGCTTTCCTGCAAGATTTAACTGATAAAAGCCTTTGTCCCTCAAAATAGCAAGATAGATATAGAGATGACGAACAAGTTGTGAGGACCTGTAGAGCTCCCTCCTCTTCAGTATCTCCGTCCAGTTCTGATCAATGAGCATTCCGGACAGTGCAAGTAGCTCAAAGAGTTCACTGCGAAAAATTAATCCATCTGGCTTGTTTCAGCATCACAGCAATCATAGAAGGTTATATATTATTCATCATATACAGTAATGTGATGCATGCTTGCTTACTTGTCTTCGTAAACAGGGACTCCCCAACAGTCATCATGGAAGGAAACATAGAGCTCATCTGTGAGTTGCATGCACGGGGGAGTTCAACATTTTAGTGTGTCTTTTTGCGAAAAAATCAATTGGAAGTAAACAAAAGGAATCCTAATGTTAGTAGTTATCTTTGTTCAGATGTATGTTTAACTTTACCACTAGTTTCAGTGATCCAACTGCATCTGTTCCGAATATGGAAATCAGAGCGCACCAAGTCCCCCTCGAATGGATCCTCGTCCTCATCATCATCCGATCTCTCCGGATCCCCGCCACCAGAAAGATCCCTCTTCATCTCCCAAGAGCTGAAGAGGCCACGTAATGGTGATAATGGGATCTTTTCGTCCCAGCTACAGATGGAGCTGTTAGGGGACGAGGCATTGGAATTCTGGGACAGGGAGAGAGATGAGAGGGTAAAATCTGAGCAGCTCTTGTTGATGCCGAGCAGGTACACCTTGGGCAGGTGCCTGGACGGAGAGCTCTTGCCCTGAGCTCTCTGTGCAACTTCTCCGGGGTTGGGACTTCTCCCAAGGACATGGCTTCGGATGCTTGATGTAGGCATGGGCATGGCAATCGATACAAAAGTTCTCTGTCCAAAGTGCAGGTATGTGGGAGTTGATGGTTGTCGATATTAATTGCTGCATTCTTGCAGTGGCAGGAGTTGCTTGATATATGAATGAGGTTTAAGATTCAGGTGTCATGTCTTTGCTAGTTTGGTAGTACATGGACTTCATGGTAGATGAGGGAAAGCTTAACCTGCTCTGAGCAAAGTGGTAAGTAGCTGTCCAATTTACTGAGAGCATTTTCTGCTGTTCTCTAACTCTAATTCACTTGGTCGATCAATGCTGTTCATATATTTTTAGAGAATCATTTTAGACTTTTAATGCTAGTTCATGTTCACAGGTTTACCTACCACTTGTGCCGTTTTCTTCACAACTTAGTACAAACTAGCAGGTGTCTGAAAATTCTATCAAAAGTAGCTTCAGAATCCAGCAAACTGCAAGTGATAGTGAGATGGAGATGATTTTTTTTATTCACAATAATAAAGAAAAAAATACATGATCTTTTTTTTTTTGTTTTCAAGGATGTTTTATACATAGTGTTTTAGCATGCTAGGATGAATAATTAATCTGATTCGAGACTCTTAGTGAATTTGATTTTTGCATAAACACAAATCGAATATATATCTTTTTTTTTTGGGTACCCATGCGGGACCGCCGATGTCCAAGGCTACTAGCACCCGATTAATTCAGAGCGAGGATGAATAACAAAAATGATATTCCTCTAGTCAAATTGACAACTCCGGAGGTCGAACTCGGAACTACTAGCTTCCGATCCTCAACTCGGGACACATCTCTGCTAATCAGGTGTGCCGCCCAACTTGGTTCAAATCGAATATATATATCTTAACTACAGTGAAAACTATTTGTGATATTGGGGAACTTCAATACAATATGAGAAGGATATTTTTGTTTTTGTTTTACCAACTTGATTAGGAGGAAGACCAGTAGTTGTTAATGCACCTCCAAATTCCATCATATATTGATGTGTTTCTGGAGGGAAATTGCATGCAAACTATACGATTTTACGAAATGTAATGCAAAATATTCATAGAAAATTTCTTACATGAGATAATCTTCATCGAGTCAGCAAGAATGCCGTAGGCTTAAGTCCGACTCTTAATTGGAGCTTCATTTGTGACCGGCACCTCAATGGATAGTGGCATTTCGGTCCACTAGGCTTCCAAGTTGTCTTCCTTGTGTCAAAGGAAAAGGGCGGACTAATAATTTTCAGTATTAAGTTAATTAGTTCTTTTTTTATATTTGAATTTGAGATTTTTCAAGTTATTTATCACTTCTTTAATGTTGCATTTGGGCGAGAAACCCGGAGCTAAAATTGCATTGGTTTTGGCCTAGTTCCGCCAAATGACGTGATATTCGACGGAATCAGACGCAAAACCTTATATTAAAACTTTGAGTTACGTGATTCGAAGTTTCAATGATTGATTTTTGGTAAAAATAAGAACTGAGTGATTCTATTGCAACAACAACCTCTAATGCTACTATTGCAATTTTTTTTTCTTTTTTACACACTTTTTTTCTCTTTCTCTTTTTTTTTTCGTTCTTTAACTTTGAACTTTAAATAATAAATTTTAATTTTATACTAACTAATAATATTATATAAAATTATTAATTATTTAACTATATTTTTAAATCATATTTTTAATAATTTCACAAATTAATTTATTATATTATTCATTATTTAAATTTATTTAAGAAAATATTATATCTTATATTTAATTTATAAAATAAATTATTTATTATTGTAATCTTTATTTTTATGCTAACTTAATAGTATAATTATTTTTATGATAATATTTTATTAATTTCAATGTGAGATTAAAATAAGCTTTATAAATTATTTAATTATATTTTTCATGGAAATAAAATTAAATTATTTTGTAAGAAAATAATTTATTACCTTATATTTAATTTATAATACAAATTATTTATTTGTATAATTATTACTTATTTAAACAAAATATTTTTTATTAAAATATTATTATTAAAATACTATGTTGTGAGACTAATTTTATATTATTTATTAATTATTATTTTTAATAATTTCTATCAATATATTTTATATTTTTTTGAGATATATTAATTTGTAAGATTAATTTTATATTACTTACTATAATTTTTAAATTCAACAAAATTTTATCTTGATTAAAATATATTTTATATTTTTCACTTTTTATTTTTTATTCAAATACTTTTAAAATCTACTTATAATTATGATATTTTAATTCATCTAAATATAATAAAATTAATATATCAAATCAAATTATTAGTTTCAAAAAAAATTCTCGATTTTAATTGTCAAAATTCCATGAGATTCTATCATATTGATGATGAATAGACCCAAATACTTCCAATGCATTCTTCTGCAAACAGTAATGCAGCTGAAATAGTATACAAATGCCCGAAAACAAACGCTAACGATTATAAATGACATGTGTTTGTTTGAATGGTCAATGCATCCATTCGGCGACCTCGATTAAAGACGTTGGCTGAAAAAAGATGCTTCTCATGTTGATATGGGAGAGATGATAAGTTGACAATTAGGATTGGAAACATATATATTCCTATTAGGCTACGTAAATTAGTAACCATAAATTCAAATCTGGACAAACATATTATTAATTGGAAGAGATTTAATAAATATAGGTGGACAAAAATTACCCTCTAATTAAAAGTACTCAAAGTATTCTTATCTAAGAAAGTACTCAAATTATTTACCAACAAAAAAATGATGAAATAATAAATAGCTACTCCTAAAACTGTATTTTCTATATATTGTAATAGGAATCAACATAATTCTTTATTATATATTAAAGAGATAATAATTAGGGGTAGGAAGTTTGGAAAAAATAATCCCAATGAGAAAAACAAATAATACTGGAAAGCTACGAGACAAATGAAAGAAAAAGAAGAAGAAAAATGTGAATTGTATACCTTCCACCACCACAAATTGCAAAGTGATGTCTCATTAAAGTTCAAGCAAATTTCAACTATTGACAGCTTTTTTTGACGCATTAATTTTTTTAGTGGAGATTGTTCGAGGTGTTAGGAAGCGCGCCGATAAATTAATTATACTTTAGCTAAATTAAAAATATCAAAAGTTAAATTTGAAATTACTAACTTTCGATTCGATGTACAAAATTCTTAATAATTTGTGTCAACTAATTTGATTACCCATTAATGATCTCTAAAATGTTAACACTCGTACCTCTTACTTATAACTATTTGTTGCACCCTTCTTTAGTCCTTTACACTTGACGGACGTAAGCTTTAGTTACTTCTACTAGTAACAATGGCGACGTCGGAGGACGTGAACTCCTCCTCAGGCTCCCAACTCCTTCACCTCGTGGCCTTCCCTTTCCCCTCTCAAGGGCACTTCATCCCCTTCCTCGACCTCCTCCACCACCTCTCCCTCCTCCTCCTCGACCACCGCCGTCTCGCCATTACCGTCGTCGTCACCCCCGCCAACCTCCCCCTCCTCGCGCGCTTCCTCTCCTCCACCCCCTCCGCCTCCCCCCTCGTCCTCCCCCTCTCCGTCTCCCCCGACGACCTCCGCTTCCTCCCCGCCGGCGTCGAGCACTTCCGCGACGTCCCGACCGAGTCCCCCGCCTCCGACGCTCTCTACCGATCCCTCGCCTCCCTCGGGCCCAAGATACGCTCTTGGGCGCAGGGCCACGCCAATCCTCCCGCCGCCCTCCTCTCCGACTTCTTCCTGGGATGGACCTCCCACCTCGCAGCCGAACTCGGCGTCCCCCGGATCGTCTTCTACTCCTCCGGCGCCTTCGCCGTCGCCGCCATCGACTACCTCTATCGCCACCCGCCTCCCGTCGCGAACGACGAGGCCGACTCGCTTTACACCTTCGCATCCCTACCCTCCTCCCCTGTGTTCCCGTACTCACATCTTCCCCCCTTCTTCCGCCGATGCAGAGGCGACGAGGAGATATGGCGCTTCGCCAAAAGCGCCAACTTTGCAAACGCATCCAGTTGGGGCGCCGTCATCAACACCTTCGACGCCCTCGAGGGCGAATACATCGCCCACCTGAAGCGAACCTACGGCCACAGCCGCGTCTGGGCGGTGGGTCCGCTCTCCGCGAGCGGCAATCCCGCCGATCGCGGCGGCCAGAGCTCTCTCCCTGTGGGGGACGTGGCCGCATGGCTCGACTCGTGTCCGTCGCACTCGGTGATCTACGTATGCTTCGGGAGCCAGTTCGCCATGACGGAGCCGCAGGGGCGGGCGATCGCGTCGGCCCTGGAGGAGAGCGGCATCCGGTTCCTTTGGGCCATCTGCAACGGCGGAGCGGCGGCCGCGATGCCGTTACCGAACGGGTTCGAGGAGCGCGTGGCCGGCAGGGGACTGGTCGTCCGGGGTTGGGTGCCGCAGGTGGAGGTATTGAACCACCGAGCGACGGGAGCGTTCGTGACACACTGCGGATGGAACTCTGCCCTGGAGGCGTTGGCCGCCGGCGTACCGATGCTGGCATGGCCAATGGAGGCGGACCAGTTCTTCAACTCGAGGCTGCTCGTGGAGGACCTCCAGGTAGCGATCAGAGTCGGGGAGGGCAAAGACGACGTACCTCCGGTGGACGAGTTGGCGAAGATGTTGGCGGACTCGGTCTCTGAGGGAGGCGCCTGGCCGGCGTTGAGGACGCGGGCGGCGAAGCTCTGCCGGAGCGCCACGGAGGCGATGGGTGAAGGCGGGAGTACATGCAAGGACTTGAAGGATTTGGTCAAAGAACTCTGCTGTCAATTTGCATGAATACTTTTTTTTTTCCCACGGATGATCTTGTTTTTCATGTTTATGGTTTGAAAAAAAACTAAAAGAAAGATTAAAAATAAAAAAAATATTGATAAAATCAAATGTGATATTTCTTAATATTTAAATTGAGTTTTTTTTATCTCATAATATTTAGATTATTAACATTCAATTAATTTCTATCATTTCAAATCGAACAAGCTCTTACAAAAATATTTCATACTAAAATAAAATTGAACTCCACACTAAAAGTCTTTACCATTTCACCCAAATTTTGGTTGGTGGAACTTCTTTTTTCTTACTTCACCTAAGAATTTGAATTCTCTTGTTGTGTGCATGAATACTTTGTTACCGTATATCTGTGTTAAATACTTTGAATTTACATTAACAAAGTTGAGAGATTATAGTTATACGAAAATAGAATTGTTTTATGATGGATTAGGTAGGATAAAGTTTTAGGAGGCTTAGAAAATTATATAGTTATATTTAATAAATGGTAGACGGATTGGTCTTGATTACTGAGGTTAAAAACATTGGGAACGAAGGGACCTTTCTAAATATCAGATTATCTAAAAAATACTATATGTTAGTAATATAATTTTTTTTTAAAATATTGATGTAGTATGATTATTTAAAACTAAATATATAAAACTTTAATGTACCACATACAAAAGAGTATATCTTTTGTGGTGATTAAAAAGGAATCTATTTTCATCCGGGCCTCTTGTCCTCTTTTAGGAATTCTTTATTTATATTTTGTTTCGATTACAGTGTTTACCTTTTTATACAATAAGACCGTGAGTTTCATGTTAAAGTAGAAATTTTAGGATTAAGAATTATTAATTAATTTGGATAGCCTGCCTGTGTCCACTCGGTCTACATACATTATATTCTTGCACTTAATTGAAAAATGCATCACATATATCATAGAGTATAGATATTATAGAATTAACTTTTCACACTGATCATGTTGGTTAAAAAAACACTTCCTTTCTTTGAATAAACTTAGTCGAAGTATATTTTACAAGAACACAACAACAAAGATATCCAGACTCTTATCAAGAAACCGTGCAAAACGGAATGCTCCCACATTCTCGATGCAAATTCAATTCAAGGGTCAATTTAAAATAAAATGTGGGCATGATAAATATGACCATCTTTTCCCCAAGATCGAGGGGAACATAAAGAAGAAATGGGTCATGAATCTAGTCAGCTGGAGATTGGCAGAAACTTTTTCTGCGACACTATAGATTTGACAACATTCTGTACAAATGTATAGAAGCATTCTCTGCAAGAATCAGGCATCAAATTTGACCTCTGAAGCTGTTGATTTTGTTCCTTGTGTTTGCAAACTGGGGCTGAAAGAGAACAAACACTTGATATTGAATGTGGTAAACCACAAGCAGCTAAAATCGTGTGAGTTGAAATTCTTGCAACTTCTTTGAATCTCTCAGTTCCTGCAATAAGTAACACATTTTCAGTATGGATCCCTGGAAGAAAAGACAAACAGGCCTACATATAGTTCCAGGAGCGAAGAAAATTCATAATAACAGGAGTTATACTTGGAAGAACATGAACATAATATTCAGACTTTTGCCCGAAGAATGAAATGGTAAAACTGGGAAGAACTTTTCAATGTACTGAATGCAATTGCACAACAATGACATGCTCACCTAAATGTTTATCTCGGTCAAGCAACTTCAAGTTGAGCTTAACCAGAGACTGGATTTCAGATTTAGGGCCTTCTTCTGGAGAACTCTTCCCATTAGCTGAAATACAAGAAACATGTTCATTTGAACCATGTTTACTAAGAAGCTCTCCTTTTTTAATGTTCAATTTGTCTTTTCCAAATGTTTCGGCCTTGCCAATTGCATTGTCTGTTACCCCATCATTGATAGATGTTGAACTGTCTTCAGCATTGCTATCAATGACTGGCTTCCTGTAATGGAGTTCTACACTAGAAGACATGGAATGTACAGAAGTTTTGCTCCTTGAAGTGGAAGAAGAATATGATGCACCAACATAAGAACCAGGACCGACTGATGCTTTGCAAAAGTCATAAGAGTATGAAGATTCACAAATGACCTGTGGTGGAGCTGCCTTGGAAAAAAAATGATCAGCTGTAGTAGATATTTCTGGTGTGCAAGCATTTGACGGTCTACTAAATGTATGCTTCTTACCTGTATGTGTATCCACCATTCCTTTTAGTTCTGTTTGCAGCTTACATTTCTTATGCAGAGCGAAATGCTTCTTCTCTTCTAAATCTTTATTAACACACACATTTGACATGCTATTTAAATGAATCTTTTGAACTCCTTTCAAGGCACTCCTCTTGTTAGGGGAACAAAAAGAATCAGTAGAATTATTTCCTATTTTATTTTTGTTGACTTCTTTAGCAAGCTCCATCATTTTCCATGCTTTGTCAACAGCTCTCGAGTCTCCAATCCTACTTGTTTTGCTTCTGGCATTGGCAAAGGTTGAACCCTCACTTTTAGCATGAGATAAAGCATCCTTCCCTTTTGGTATATAAGAATCAGTTCCAGTGTAAATTTCTTTTTCCTTCAAGTTTTTCTTCGTCCTGTGACTTGTTAATATCGATGAAAAAGCCAACTGACCTACACGCAGTGAATTCCAGTTTTCACGTAGTGTGCGTATACGAACATGAACGTTACGGCAATCATGCAAGGTTCTTGCACCTCTTCCAAGGTTTCTAACCTGATTAGATGATGCATTTTGCACATTGGTGCGTTCATTTACTATGTTAGAAGAATTTCTGGGTAGCAATCTCTCATCACTTCTTTGTTGCTCAGGTTTGGCAGTGAACAACCCCATTGATAATTCCATAGAGGGACTATCGGATACAATATCAAAAATTGAAACAGATTGCTGCAGCACTTGAACTGCACAACTGCTTCCGCAGGAATTTTGAGGCAAAGAACTAGGTGCTTGAACTGCATCATTTCTTGATATTAACCTCACATCAGATCCTTGTTGATTAGGACCAGAGATGGTTGAAATGGATGATTCAGTGTTAGCTCCACCAGATACAATATTGACGCCTGAAACAGATTTCTTCGGCATTTGAATAATGGTAATACTTTCACAGCATTCATGAGGTGAAACATCAGTGTCCACCTGAGATTTCGAGTGCTCATCCCGGGTAATGGAACAATCAGGGCAGTACCAATCACCATCAGGGACAGTGGCGCCAAGACCAACACAATACGTATGAGCACCTGAATCACATAGATCACATAGCAGCAGGAGCTCTTCATCAGAAGAACCATGGCATATGCTGCAGTTAGCATGTGCATATGGTTCTGATATCCCTGTGCTCTCGTTGCCAAGGGGATTGTAAAGCTGTAATAATCAAATTTGTTAAAGAGTTTATAATTCATCACTTAGAAAAGCATTTTAATGTGTGAATCTAGTTGTGAATGAGATTTCTAATATATTCCTACATCTTATTTAAAATGCTGTCTCGTTCCACTTGTTCAATAGATGTGAAAAAGGCTCCTTTTCCTTAATGGTTAATCAATTTAGCAATATAGTTTTCCTAGATTTACTTAATGGGATCTAATGTTTTAGCCTAACTTCGAAGAAAGAGTGCAAAGTCTGTTGACAAATGACTCATGATACTAGCATTAATTATGGTCATGTCACTTGAATAATACATGATGATAAAGGCTAAGGTTCCATTCTTTTGTTAGATCTTCAATAAAGAAATTAAGTTTATACCTATAGGTCTATACCTCAATAAGTCCATTCTTTTGTTAGATCTTCAATGAAGAGATTAAGTTTATATCTATAGATTTATACCTCAATAAGGCATTGTCTGGCACCAGTAGCCTTTCTATGGTCTATTTGGGTCTAGCGAAATCAATGTATCTTTAGAAGGGAGAGAGTTTTGTGGAGAACATTATAGCTGTGGCAAAAAATCTGGCACGAGCGTGCTTGAGATCACGAGATTGTTTTGTCATGTAATCATATAAAATTACATCATCTTAATAAAATGGATGGTTACCAAACCTATTCATCTCAAAAGAAAAAAGAAATTAAGTTTTTGTTTACTATTTATTTCAATGAATAATAAAAATGACATTAGAGAGGGTCAAGATTGTATCAAAATCAATGAGCAATTTTTAGTTTAGTTTACTGAATCAAGCTAATACAACTTCTCGACTACTAAGGTCAAATAAACCTCACATCTCATGCTCAATACCTTGTTGATAATAACCAATTCAGATCAGACATATAAAAGCTGATGATTTTTTAGTATACTGAATCAGGCTAGTACAACTTCTCAACCACTAAGGTCAATTCAACCTCACATCTCATTCTTAATACCTTGTTGATAATACCCAATCTAGGTCAGACAAATAAAAACTGATAACTTTGAGAAAATTGAATGATTACCTATTGGTTATTATTTTTTCTTATTTAAGAAATGGTGTCGATTTCGACTCTGATTTTATAATATCTTCACAACTCAATTCTAAATGATGGTGATAAGAACAGTCATTGTCAAAAATAACACTTTATGGATCAATGTTTGAAAGAACATTGAAAAGCAACAAGGGCAACATCCACCATGACAATGAGGGCCTTGAAAATTCATCCAATATGTGTTAACTTAAAATATTTTTTTAATAGCACATTAGGAGATAAACATATAAAAAGAATCTATATTGTACCAAAAGTGAAAATAATCCTTTGTCGGAATTATCATATATTATCCTAAAAAAGCAACTTTCTTCAACATGCTATAATTGCTGTTTTATCACAATCACAGGATCCAATATCACCTGTTATCTATTCAAGTTTGAATTAAGGCACATTTATTTTATATATATACATTTTACCATACTGGGTTTACTACAGAAAATTCTTCTGTACATCAAGAATTCTACTCATTTATACTGAGCAAAGTGCTCCCTTTGGTTCATTTGATCTTACTATGGATCAATATTTTCGTTTTTCTTTTCTCCCAAACATAGTATCAATTTTTATCTGAATTTGAACACAAGATAATACACATTATTAACGCAAGCATTTGTATCGCAAAATCCCAATAGAGACTTCAAACTTAGGGTCCACAATAAGATGAAGAAAGAAACAAACTAGAAAGATATCATAACAGGTTGAAAAATCCTATACATAACAGAAAAAAAAAATACTCGAGAAAATTTTCCAGACCTGATCGCGGACAGGCACATCAACGAGCCGCTCGGTGCAGAAGACGCCGTCCACCGGGGGGCGGCGGATGGAACGGAATCGCCGCTTGCACATGGGGCAGCGCGACTCGATCTTGGCCCACTCCATGATACATATGAAGCAGAAATAGTGGTCGCAACAGTCGATTAGCCCGGGAATCGACCGGGGTCCTTCGTCGGAGAAGCAAATTCCGCAAGTTCCCGCGCGCCCGCTCCCTTCCTCCCCCGTCGGCGCCGCGTCAACCTCCGGCGACGCCAAATCCTCGCTTGAGGCGAAGGAGCCCTCGCTTGCCGCTAAGGGATCGTCCACCATCTTCTCCTTTCCCTTAGAGAACGGGCAAGGGGTTCCGGCGAGGGTCCTTCGGCGTTTGGCCGGCGACGTTTGGAGCTCCGACGGTGACTCCATATTTTTTTCACCCAATTTTCTTGTCTCATTATTCGTTTTTTTTCATTTTTATGTCTTCTTCAACGCCATAATTTTATGTCGAGGAGGCGCCCACGTCATAGGCCAAGCCCAAATATGCAAGGCCGTTAGATCGCTATCGTGCGGCTATGCATGTTTTTTTTTGGGATGTGATTGTATTGGCTGCGAAGCCCAGGTGGATTTTTAGGATCTCTCATTTAAAAGTTTTATAATTTTTTGGAATTATTATAACTATTATAAAATTTTTAACATTTAATGGTTTATATATAAAAAGCTGGATTTATAGTATTTCTGATTTAACAATTTTATATTTTTTGAATTATTATAATTCTTATATTTTTTTACATTTAATATTTATTTAAACTTTTCAAATGCATGAGATTAATATTTGATCTAACATTAATTATTTGACTTTTCATATTAAAGAGGTATCATTATATATTTCATTACTTTTAATGCAAAAAAATCTTTTCTTTTTCATATTTATCTTTAGTTTTTCATTCAAATTCATTCTGATTTCTATTTTTTTGTAAGACAACATAATTTCATTATTATTTATTATTTAATACTATATATATATTACTCTATTCTTATATTTACCTTATATATAAATATATACATATATAGTTTTAGGATCTCTCCTTCAATTATTTCATCTAGGAATCTTATAGTTTTTTTTGAATTATTATAATTCTAATAAAAAATAATATTTAATATTAATTTAAAATTTTCGAATGCATGACATTAATATCTTATTTAATATTAATTATCAACTTTTCAAATTCCCACATTTATCGTTATATTATTTCATTTGCAAAATTATTTCCATTTCTTTCTGAAGTTTATCTTTATTTTTCGAATTTTTTTTGTATTAAGGCAACCTAATTTCATTATTGTTTATTATTTTACTATATATTATTGATATTCTATTCTTATATATGTATTTCTGATGCTAAAAAAAATCATTATAAACTTTTGAGTCATATTTATCATTTTTCCAAATTTGTATTTCATTTTATATCATGGCATTTAAAAATCACATTTAATGCTTCACCCACTTTTAGTCCCCATCTTTAAATCTTATTATTCATTTTTATTAATATATGTTTAATAATTGAAATTATATATTTAAATACCTTTATATAAAGTTGAGCTTTTAAGATCCACCTTCAAGTATTTTATTTAGGAATTTTGTAGTTATTAAATTATTATAATTCTTATAAAAAAAATTTAACGTTTAATATTTATTTTAACTTTTTGAATGCATGAGATTAATATTTGTTTTAACATTAACTATTGACTTTTCAAATTACCATATAAATATGAAGAGTTATCATTATACTATTTCATTTTCTTTCCATACAAAATTAATTTTTATTTTTTTACTAAAACAATATAATTTCATTATTATTTATTATTTTACTATATATATATATATATATATATATATATATATATTGTTGAATTTAAGATCTTAGCGGTGGATTTTTTGCTAGGTGCGAGGAGACCAGGGGATCATATCGAACCATTGGTAACTTCCATATTACCACTGTTGCGGCGTGATTGGATGGTGGACATCAAGCTGGTAGTTAGAGAGGCCAACGGAGCAGCCGACTTTCTGGCTCGACAAGGGGCTGCACACGAGCTTGGACTAACCGAGCTTCACACTCCACCATTGAGCCTTGGTCCATTTATTTTTGGCGATATTGTAGGGGTGTCAGTACCCCGAGTAATGCCTTTTATTTCTTCTTTTTAATTAAAGTTATGTAATCAGAGGGTGTTGCCCTCCCTTAACTTACCGAAAAAAAAAAGTAGTGGACGGCCGGAAGATTGCATAAATAGAAGAAAAGTAATGAGAGGTCGTCCGAAGATTTCAGTAAACTAACAACGAAAGACCAAAGTATTCCTGATGAAGATCAAGGTCATCCGAAAGCTTCAGTGTTAAAGCAGTGGACGATTAGTGGAATACATAAGTTAGAGGGAACGCAAGAAAGGTCGTCCACAACACTCAGTGAAAAATAATGAACGACCGATGACTTCAGGAGAACAATAAGAGGTCGTCCAAATTCTTCAGTGTGGAAGCAATGGACAAACAAAGATGTTCAGAAGAAGAAGTGGTCGTCCGACGTAACTAAGTGACAACAATGGTCGACCATAGAAGCTGGCAGAAGAAAAGTAAGGTCGTCCGAAATATCTGAGAGTTATCAGAGGACGATCAAAGTATGTCAGAAGAATGACAAAAGAAAAGAAAGGTTGTCCATTGCAACTGAGCGGTTTCAAAGGACGACCAAAGTATGTAAGAAGATAAAGAAAGGACATCCGAGAAATTCAATGAAGAATTATCGGACGACCAATGACTGCAGAAGACAAAGAAAGGACGTTCGAGGAATTCAATGAAGAATAAGCGGACGACCGTAGTGTTTAGTAAAGAAACGAAGGACTTCCGAAGGTTTGGTGTTCAATTAGTGAATGACCGAAGGAGCTTGATGAAAAAACTTGAAGTAAGCAAAGGTCGTCTGACGCACTCAGTAGAGAACAACAGACGACCTATGGAAATAAAGAAGGAACTATGGTTGAAGCCCGTTACTGCGGACGCCCGAAGGTAAACGGTGGATGATCGAAACACTAGACGACATATTGATGGATGAACTTCACCAGAGCAGTGGTCAACCAATGAAGCAGAAGCGGACGACCGAGGAGTAGGTGAAAAGTATTGTACTTGCATTAACGGCTAGTTTCTAAGAGAGAGAGATTAGACGTTTGTGTAAGAGTATAAAACTAAGTCCCAAGAGTCTTGGGAGACAACTTTGACAAATTAATTAGCAAACTTATAAGCTTGAGTGAAAAGCCTTAGTTCCTCCTTCTGAGCATTCAAGTGAGAATCCAAATTAGAAGAGAGTAAATTGAGCGTTCAAGAGTGAGCTCAATTGTAAGAAATTTTCTCCTTGCCCTCTGTAGAAAGAAAAGAGAAACAAATTGTAAGGGAGCCTTCGTCCTTGAAGAAAGAAAGATAGTGATCTCCACAGGTCTCGAGTTCGAGAAGACCGGTGCGGGGATGTAGGTCAAGAGTTTGGCTGAACCTCGTCAATAAATCTGTTGTGTTTATTTTGTTGTGCATTTGTTTTTACTTGCATTCACTCTGTGATTATTTTCGCTGCATAAACATAATTTAGGGAAAAAAATTTTAGTATTCACCCTCCTCTTGATGTCATCTAAATACTCTCTCTCTCTCTACATATAATGCTTCAATCACGTATCTCCCCCTCTTTAAACTTATTATTATTATTATTATTATTATTATTATTATTATTATTATTATTATTATTATTTAATGACTGAAATTTCATGTTCAAATATTTGACCTTTCCTATACATCTCAATCACAAAAAATATTATCTATTTAATAATAGACAAGAATATAAATTAACGATATTATACTTTTAAATTAATTTTTTATTAAAAATAAGTGAAGGAAAGCAGAGGTATTCTCAAAATGAGAAAAAAATTATTCTCTGTTTACAAGTTCGTTGTTTGGCAGTGCCATTTAAATGCCACGATAAAAAAATGCCTTTTGTTTTCTAAAAAAAAATGACTAGACACTTAGGAGTATATAAAGTACATTTTATTAGTGGCTGAGTAAGATGCATTTGGCTTAATTGGTAAAAGATAAGTGATAAGTTTTAATGTTGCTAAGTTGTTTAAGTGTTGAAATTGATTTCAAAGAATAAGCTATTATATGTTTGAACAAAAAATGTTGTTAATAATAAAAAATAATATAATTTTTAATAATAAGATGATTGATAAGTTTTTATATATTTAAAAAATTCAGTTACTCAAAATAAGTAATATTTATATGGAAAAATATTAAGAAAGTTAAAATTGTAATAATAAGTTATATAATTTGATTAAATGACTTATAAGTGAGAAAAATATAAGTTGACATTCTTCTACTTATTATTTTCAATTTATAAGTTGTGACTAAATTATAGGTCCTATAATTAGTAAATAGTATTACTTATCAAACACTTAAATTTCTTAAAATGTTATTTATACATGAATTTGACCAATTTATAAGCTTAGCCAAAAATCTCCTCATTGCTCAATTGTCATGTGTGTTAAAGTTAGCCATTTTACGACTAAAAAATTATATATATATATATATATA
>LTAE01000319.1:10858-84402 GCA_001647135.1 Pontederia paniculata | reverse complement strand
GGAAATGTTTCATATAAATAGGAAACAAAGAAATGTAAAGGGACTTATCTGGAAAAATTAATAAAAAGTAGTTGGGAGCCCGTGGGAGCTCGAATCCCTTGTCGACTTCTCTTCAAGAACTTTCACCACCTTCTTGTTACGTTACTTGCTCTTTCCTTTCCAGCAACTCCTTTCCATCTCCACAGGTACTCGGACGGCAAGCTTCCGGCGTGTCCTTCCTTGTCTTCGGCCTCGCTCGAGTCCGGCCGGTAGGAGCAGCAGGCTGGAGAAGACGGCGAACCCTAACATCGCCTGCACACAAGAAGACGAGTGAGTAGTGGTGAGAGAAAAATACCTCAACCCTCTTATATTTTCGGAGGCGGAGCGCTCGAGGTTGGCGAAAGTGCGCACGCGTAATGGGCCGCGGCAGCTGTGGGCTCTACAGTGATCGGCTATAGTGACATTTTCGATTTATTTGAATCTTCAAGCCGAGTTAAAAGAGAAGCATTTTGGCGGGTTCTACCAGCAAATCGTAAGGGTGATTTTCTTTACGCCGCAATTGTGGGATCTCCAATGATAGTAGGGTGATCTCCATATGCTTGCCAACCGAATGAGCCTTGCAAATATTAGGTAGTGATTTTCTTTACCCCACAATTGTGGGAGCAAAAAAAATCAACATTAACACCCCACCCCCTCAATGATGGTGGAGGGGAGGTTCACCATGAGCATGATTAAAATAGGTAGAAGTAAGAAAATAAAAATAATCAAGCTACTAAATGAAAAAAAGAGTGAAAGATTAACATGACAAATATATAAAGGATTAATTGACGATCTCCATAAAAGGATTATGTAAGCACATGTATCTTTATACTAAGTAATTGTATGTGTCACCAAGATATAAATAAAGTAGGAGGTAAATGGAGGTGCATAACAGTTTGCACTACACTCATCCAACACATGATCATGGTTATTAATTTTAAATAAATTAATGGTCATATCATGTGATGCATGGGTGCAATGCACTCCCATTTGTCCCATAAGTAGGGCTACATATGTTTTTTGCTCATTTGTCCTTACTATTAGACAACCCAAGTTTTTAGTTCAATCTACTACTATTGCAATTGTTTTCTTTTTCTTGTTAACATGTTAGTCATTCATCAACCTCCTCTTATTTATGATACAACACAAATGATTAATTTACTGGTAACTTAATCATGACGAGAGTTGGATGCAAATATGTAACTATAATTGTTCCATTTAAAATTTGAAAACAAAATACATAGATTAAAATTCTATAAATGATCTAAAACTAAAATAGTTTAATCTTGCAATTGAAAATAACGAATATGGTTTCATTAGTAGTGATGATTAATTATTAACATAAAGTATTTGACCAATAATAGTAATAATAATAATAACTTAGTAAATATGACGTAATAAATACAAAATAACATAAAATGATATAACATATAATTTAAATAATCTATAAATTGAAACAATTAATTGAATTGTTGCTTTATCAACAATTATAAGGAAAAATAATTCTAAAATAATAAAACAAAAAACACTGACTACGTTGATAAATAAAAAAAAATATGAAAAAAATACGCATGTGATCGAAAACAAACAAAATAAATTTGTTTATCCCAAATGTTTTGCACTTATTATTACATATAAACTACATTTAATGAAAATAAATTCGTAAGAATGTTAAATCTTGGATAGTTATTTTTTTTCCATGTGTTTGACATATTACCAATAAATAGGAGAAAAAATAATATTGAAAATGTCAAAGACGAAGTTTTATAAGAGAAAAATAATTTTTCATTTGAAAAAGTAAACTTTACTTTTTTATGTTTCCGACTGATTAAGATATTTAATATTGCCAAAACAATAGAAAGTCTGAAAAGAATTATCCGGAAGAATATTTAATCCGACCCTAAATATTTTTATAAATGTACTTTAAAAGAGGACTGAAAGCATAAACAACTAACCGTTATTTTTTTAGAAAAAAATATTATTTATATGTCAACCATAAAAAAACACAATCTCTTATTTATTTATGATATTTCTTTCGTTATTTTTCTATATATGTATGAATTAATTATCATTAAATAGAAAGGATCACATGACACATAAATTCATATCGCATTTTATCAAACATATCAGACATCAATTCTCTACTATTTTAATTACTGTAACTACTGTAATGTTATCTTTATCAATATAATAAATTATTATTAATTAATTGTCTCATTCAGAGTAGATCAATATAAAATAAAAGAAAACATGCTAAATAATTAACTCTGTAATATTTTGCATACACGAAATTGACGTAAAAACTATAACATAAAAAATCGATTAGTCAGGGAAGAATTTATAACAAAATTAGATCACATAATACTATCAATAACTAATGTTTATACATTTAGCCACGTAAATTAAATGTTACAGTAAGTGCCATACATCATACTTCACTTTTAGCCTTGATTTTGCAAAGAAGAGGTGGAGAAGTGCAGAGAATTTAATCCCACATGCAGATTCGAGAGACTTGAGATAAAGCTGTGGCGTATTAAAAGGCGACTCGGGCCAGCGAGAAAATTCATACCTTTCTCGGCCTTTTGGCTAAGATCAAGTGTAGTATCTGTTCTTATCAGTTTAATATCTGATACGTGGGCCATCGGCCCACTATGATATTAAATTAATTTCTTTTGGGGGAGAGCCCATTAAGGTAGCTTGCTGCCTGGGCCCTCGCGCGTCGCCCATGCGTTGCACTACAGCACGGGCCTGGCGCACCCCTACCAAAACTAAGCCCAAAATTAATTTATCCTAACAAGTCTAAAATATTAGTTAATCTAATAATTGTTTACTCCTAAATTATTCCTTTTTTAGTTATTTTTAAGTAACATATATGCTTCAGTGATGAGGCTTATCGTGGGCTTTTATTTTTGTAATAATATCTCAAGACGTTCTTAAATCTTAATGAAGGCCCATCTGGAGGCCCTTAATTATTAGTTGAGGTCCATTTGAGAGGTAATGAAATGTGGCCCAACTCGAAGCCTGAAGGTTGTTGCCTTGTGTTTTTTGCCGCACTTGTCAGTGGATTGGAAGGAGGGGGATGCGAGGAAAAATGGGGAAACCACCGCGAGGGCAGCAGAAGGGCGGCGGCGGTGGCGGCGGCGGTGGCGAATCGGAGCTGCACGCGGCGGCGAGGAGCGGGGATCTGCACGCCGTGGAAACCATCTGCAACTCCAACCCCCTCGCCGTCAATTCCAGGGATCGCCATTCGAGAACTCCGTATCCTTGCCTACTACATACTCTACTATGATCTTACATGATGTCTCGCGCTATTTGTGAACTGTGATGAGTGTGCTCCGGTATTGAAGTAGAGAAAAATTTCCGATTGTTCATAAATTTTCTTCTAGGGTTTTAGGAATCTTCAATTTTTTCTTTCCAATATGTTTACTTGTGAGATGGAGTCTGATGTGGTTTTTTTGTCTGATATAGTGTATTGCCACTTAGGGGGAGAGAAAAGGCACAATTTTTTGGTCGGCTGCCACTATTAGACTCTTCATATTAGGAGTAAAGTTTCCACTGTTGTTGGTTCTGCGTTAAAGGACAAATAAGGCTGCGTTGTAATTTTTCTGCAAGAAAACACTCAATTTATCTTATTTTATTGACAGTTATTTTCTCCTACATTGCATCATCCGTAGATGTTAGTCGAAATTAGCTAAACTAAAACAGCAGAAAGGAATGCAAACAAAAAATATAGCTTTGATCCTTTGCAATGAGTTCTCTGTAACCCCTTCTCTCATGTAAAGGTCAATGTTACAACTGGAGTTTAGAGGTTGCCTTTCTGACTTTTACTTTTACTGGTTTTCTGGTGTTAATCATGGGTCTTATTATTCGAATCTCATTTTACTTGTCTTATGTGAAATTGTTTCCAAATTATGCTGTGAATGAAGACAACATCAGCAAGAAGCCGCAGCTGTTCATATTTTAAATATAACCTGAATTTCAGCATCATGACTATACGCCTCATGATTTTATCCATGTGTGATTTGGTTGCAAAATATATTGGAGTAATTTAAATGGATTTGACTTGCATATACTGAATTTACACCAGAAGAGTTTTCTTCAGTAACATTGATATTCTTGTGCCACATTGAAATGCCACAAATAGTAATGCTTATCTTTTTGTATCCAATTTTTTGGCCAATCGCTGACTATGTATTTCATGCTAATTGAAAATGTTCTCTCTCAAGAAAAAAAGAACAGGTGCTCCTTTTCACTTATGATATTGTTTCTAACATCTTGATGCTTGGACTACCTCATGTTAACAAAAGCATTATGTGATATTTCACTCGTATTCTCCTTGACATAATTGACTTGGAATTGAGGCTGCATCTAGCTGCATGGTCTGGCCAAACGGAGGTGGTTAGATTTCTCTGCAAGAACAAGGCTGACATTGGAGCCTCTGCAATGGATGATACAGGTGCAATTCATTTTGCTTGTCAGAAAGGTCATCTGGAGGTTGTTCGTGTACTTCTGTCATCAGGAGTCTCTGTAAAAGTAGCTAACAGAAAGGGCATGACTCCTCTGCATTATGCTGTTCAGGGAACCTATACAGAGCTCATCAAATATCTGGTTAGGAAAGGCGCTAACCTCACTGCAAAGACAAAGGCTGGGCAAACTCCTCTAGACCTCGCTTCTACCGAAGACATTCGCTCTCTCCTTAAGGAGTGTGAACAACAATCAGTCGCTAAAGATGAGAAGTCAACGACTTGTAAGATCGATGTCTCGGAGAAGCCAGAAGAAAATGATGAAGGCCCCATCAGTAAGGATGAAGATAAGAACGCTGAGAATAACAGCGAGTCTAGGGAGAAGAGAAAAGTTGTTGATCAAGAGAACTCATTGGAGCCGAAGAAACCAAAGGTTTCTCTTGATCATCTTTTAGGCGACGATGACATACAAGAAGAGGAAGAAACATAAAGCACTAAGGAGGCAGAAACTTCATCAGTTAATGGCGTTGAAGAGCTAGTTAGGCAGAACCCATTGGTAGAAATATTGCAAGAAAGTCAAATTGGTCTTAGGAAAGATAAGCAGATAATTTGCAGAAACTCGACACGAACATATTATCCATCTTGTTTGATGGTACCCGTATATTTAACCATGTATCTTTCAAAGAATCAGCCTGTTCTCGCCTAACAGTGTTTTTGAATTTATTAGGATGCTTTAATGCTTCAACAGCACTTTTTTATATTGAATTTCAGTAGTACTCTTTGGAGTGTTTGTATGATCTTCGTATCCGGTCAGCGTTGAATGTGGAATCCTACTTTATTAGTAGATCAATCTTTTATTCCTCTTTCTGAAGGCAAATGAGAATCACATTTTCTGAGCTTGTTCAACTGGACACTATCTAGATTCGTAACTGCTCCATGCGGTGATTCGTCTAAAAATATATGGTTTATATGGCAATTCAAAGAGTTTCCAGTTTTATGGCAATTCAAAGAGTTTAGAAAAACCCTCCGAAAATACTGGTGGCAATTGAAAAATAAATTAGTGAAACTTTGGATAAGCACGAGGACAAAGGTCGATTATTATTCTAACTTTACTCGAATCTAATCTCGATCTCCTAACTTTATTTTATAAAGAATCCATCCTTGAATTTATATTTTATAATAAAATGCTTTCCTAAAAGATAACAATAGGTTGATTCTAGATTACTTTATAATTACTTCACTAAATAAAATTATATTAATATATATATATATATAGTTTATTATATTTAAAAAAAATAGAAGAGGGCCTGATGACTTTCTTCTCTCTATTTTTTTGTTCATTTTATAATAATATATATAAATTTTAACATATATTTTTTTTGAAAAATTGAGTATTATCATATAATCATATGATAATCGATCCCACCTAGTGAGATAAGACTTTGTTGTTGTTGAGTACCATCATATGTTAATGACATCGATTATTTGGTTACTAGTTAACATGATTGTTTTGTTATAAATTATAAGTTCATGAACGAGTTTGATATAAAATGAACTTGAAGGTCTAAAATGAGACTGAAGCAAACTTGGGGATGAAAATTATTCGACAAAATTATCATAATTACGTAAATTAAATGAAAAAGGAGAATATATCACAATTATCATGAGTATTCAATTTTTCTCCTTAACGAGTAATTAATTCACAGGATACGACAGAAGGACTGAAGGCAACGTTCAGCATGGTCTACTATTAAACATTCACATTTCTCAAACAAGAGAAGACCAATGTTAGTGCAATATGTAGTTCCATGCAACCTACATGTATTATTTCATATGTACATATGCAGTTCTCGCCCTACTATCTAAGACCTGCAAGAGATCTCCATTGACGACACTTCCCTTTCTAGGCTGTCTCAAGAACCTCTTGAACGCAGGTATCAAATATATCGCAAAGGCTCGAATCAGTTGATTTAAAATTGAACTGAAAATTACTCTCAGGAGCTTTCTCTTTGTCTGCTGTTATTGATTCTGGCAACCAGGACCATGGACCAGCCAAGGGCTCTAGGATATTCCCGGCAACAGGTTTTAAGTGTTGCCATGGATCCATAACCATAGTCCTGCAATAGTATGATTCAATCTTCACTTTTTTTGGCTTCAACTTCTTTTGCTTGGGCTCTTTTCGCTTGAACTCCTTTTGTTTGTACACTTGGAGCATCAGGATGTCTGGTAACGGCTCCAATTCCTCCAAGCCATCTGGTGTTAACTCTTCTTGCATTGTTTTCTCTGGTGATGCCTCCAACTTCTCTTGCTTGGACCCGTTTTTATAGATCTCGTCTTGTATTATATTCTCCGGTGCTAATTCTGACTTCTTTCCTTTTGCTCCATTTGGTGTTGAAGCTGTTTTTAACTTCTTCTTTGATCTCTCCTCCAACTTCTTTTGCTTTGATTCATTAAAGTTTGCCGCTACTTGCATTAGCCCTTCTGGTGTGGACTTCAACAAGTTTAGTTTCAACATCTTTTTCTTCTTTTTTTGCTTATTTTGCTTCAATTCTACTGATGACCTATTGCGCAAATAGCCAGGTCTAGAAGAACCTCTTGTATTTTCTCGAGAACCTTGATGTCTAGCTGGTGTTCCGTGGTTCAACGGAAAAGGTCCTTGGCGCGCCGAAAGAGGACTTGTTGATACAACATTTGTTCTATTTAGAGGAACATGTACTGGTGCTAGGGTGGGAAGGGAGTTGTGTGAATTATGATATGTAGACTGATGACCTCCTGAACGATCACCACCTATATGGCAATTCCTTGGGCCAGCTGTGGCAAGTAGAAGACGAGCATGAAAATGATGTTATGATGAATACAACATCTTATGATTTCAGAAGTTGTGTTGGGCGAATATCAAATGCAATATATTGAAGGAGCAAAGCAAAAGGTTGACCATGTTTTCTTCAATAAAGGAAATTCAATTTATGTACTACGACCCATGCAAAACTGAAAAAAAAAATGAAATTCAGTGATTCTGTTATGATAGACAATCACATCCCCGAGAATACATAAACTAATTTTACATGACAACTGTAAGAAATGGATCACATCTTTTGACGCCTAGACTCATCCATTTGTATTTCCCCCATCAAGGGATTGTGCAAGATCAGGAAACTAAGTTTTCCTACTAACATTTGATTAATTCAAACATGAAGTTTTCCTACTAACATTTAATTAATTCAAACATGAAAAGCAAAGAAATACAACTAATCAATGTTTCAAACAGCTTTAGTAAACATTACTTTAACTACAAAAGGGAAAGAACATAGCCATATTCTAATCCTAAGTCTAGCAGTACATAGCATCATTGAAGACATAATCAATCTACCTAATGAAAACCTAAAAAATTCCAGTCTTTCTAGAATCACTGATTTCAATCTTCAATGTGATAAGTTGATATCTTGGGGAATAAGAACTAAGCTCACAAGAGTAAAAAAAGAAGACTGATGGTAACAGGCAATAGGAAAGAACACACAAGATCCTTCATTTAGGGAAACCTAAACAGAAATGTTTGGTAAAAACAATAAAAGGAAAAAGCTTTACCAATTCATGCTCATTACAGCTCCATGAAAAGAGAGGACAAAAGTATCCCTTTGTTCCACTGATATAAGCAATGCTTTAAACATTATACTTAGGTTACCAGATCCTTGGAATATATATCCTTATAGGAAATCACTGAAAAAATGGCAAATGAATTGACCAAAAATTAGGAATTTACCAGGAAGTAGAGGATTCGTAGCCGCGGGATTGGGAAATGAGTAGGAGGAGGGCGACGAGAAACGAGCGGGAACATCGCATCTCATCCCGTTTCCGGCATGCAAGTGAGTCGTATGATCCGCGCAATAGTCGTGCCTAGGGACCGCCGGCAGCCGCGCCGGCTGGTACTGGAAGGACCCAAACGGAGCTGCCGACGTTTGCGGGAGAGGAATGGACGCGAACAACGTTTGAATTGAGGGAATACTCGGCGGAAATATTTGTAAGGCCGGGAACGTCGGCACCGGTGGATACTGGAATGCCGGAGGCGAGGACAGCAGATGCTGAGGAGGGGTTCGGAACGGCTGCGCCGGAGGGGTCCGAAAGGTCTGAGGGAGGGAGACAGAAGGGGAGAAGGGTTGAGGCACCGTCTGGGAGGAGCAAAATACCGGTGGCCGGCGGCCTCCGGCGTAGGAGGAGGCGTCTGTGCGGCGCATGGCCGTCTGCTTCGCCGGCGGCGGCGACGGGAACTCCAATTTTTTTCTTTTCTTTTTTTTTTCCTTCTCAAAATTAAGAATATAGAAAAAGAAAACAAAACCGTATACGAGTAGAAAAACAAGCTATTCACCGGTTCATCGGACCCAATTTCAATTGAATCATTGATCGGATCGAATTCGAATCGACCCGGTAATAATTTGATCATCAACGAATCGCGTACGAATTTTAATTTTTTAAACTCCCAAATTTTTTTTATTAAATTTAAACTAATTTATTCTTAATAAAAATTTTATATTACTTTAAAATTTAAAGAATATTATAAATTTATACGTTATATTCTTTAAATTATTATAAAACATTGAAAAAAAATATGTTTCTTTATTTTTTAAAATATAATTAATGTTAAGTATTATAAAAAAATAATTAAAAATATATGAAAAAAAATTAATCGGATAAATCGATGAACCGATCCGATCCAATTCGACCAATGAAGATCGAGTTGGATCGAATTCGATGATTATTTTGTCATCAATCCGACTCAGCACCATCTGAATAAAATCGAATTTGAGTTCGGATCGGGTCAAATTCGACCCGTGAACACCCGAAAAAACAGAGGGAAACAGGCCGACCCATTAGTATTTGGGTATTCGGCCCAACATGAAGAGCAGCCCAATTAGTGGCTTCGTTCGAAGTAATCCATTTTATCCTTTCGCCTGCGCTTTACTCTCTCTCTCTCTCTCTCTCTCTCTCTCTCTCTTCGATGCCCTCGGCTGCTTCTTTCGAGCCCTTTCTGCCGGCGTCCTCGCAGGCGCCGCCGGCGGCCATGAGGGGCGCGGAGTCGGACGTGATGGGCTTGCTGCTGAGGGAGAGGATCGTGTTCCTCGGGAGCAGCATCGACGACTTCGTGGCGGACGCCATTATAAGCCAGCTGCTGCTCCTCGACGCCCAGGACCACACCAAGGACATCCGCCTCTTTATCAACTCGGCCGGCGGCTCTCTTAGGTACAGCCTCTTGCAACCTCTCTCTCTGTAGGGTTTCTATTTCGAGCTTCCATTTTTCATCAAAAATGGAACTTTTTTGAAATTGATGTTGCCATGAGCGGGTATTTGCTGGAACTGTTGTGGACTGGTAGAAGTTTGACGATATAAGAGGGCAATGCTTCTCGCTATTAGGGAGAATACCCATGTTGAAATGCGTACATATCAAAATATGGAAAACTCGTCTTTAGATATTCATGTTACTGTTGAAATCTTCAAATCAAGGTTATCTGGAGTTATAAATAGTGATCCTAGTTCATGAAAAAACCCGTTTATAACCACATGAATGAAAGAACTTTAGATCTATCGACAGGAACTTTGAACCCAATGAGTAGACCCTGAAGCATCACCATTGGGGAGAGGGATAACCTTCAATGCTCCACACCCCCGATTGGACTAGTCATGTCAGCTGGTAGCCCCTTGGATATCGGTGTCCACAGAAAAAAGAAAAGAACTTTAGATCTGCGAACTATGTTAAGGTTTTGAAAATGTCAGTGCTGGTTAACAAAGTCTTTAATGTCTTGGGGTAAATTGTTTTCTTTTAGGTCCTAGAGGAACTTGTATAGTAAGAGCCATCAAGTATAACGAAATGGGGTTGATATAACTTGGCTTGACCTTTTATGCTAATCATCAATATGGAACTTTTTTGAGGCTTTTCTGTGTTACTTCAAAGTATGAGTTGTAAGTGCTAACATATGGGGTGTGACATCGTCGGGATGTGCGGGCGATATAAGAGTGGTGATGATTTAAATGATTGATGGTCAAGAAAAAATGTGCGTGAAGTCCAACTTTCATCAATGAAAAAGTGGAGTTGGTTATGCCAGTATATGTTAATTCTCTTGTTATGGGTTGCAGATTGAAGTTTCGTAGGTCTATCAAGACTACTTCATTCAGATGAATTGTTGTAGCAATCAGAGTAGAAAATAAATTCCCTTTATTTGGATTTTCATTTTTGACTATTTGTTTCGTCAAACCTAAATTATTGTTTCCTTTGCAATGGTTCTTGTTTCTATTTAAAAGGTAGAGGTAATTAATGTGACAATGAGCTTTTTATTTTTTTGTGAACACTTGATATGCATTTTCTTATGCTTTGTCATTACTTGGGTTCCTTTGCATATCACCATCTGCTCACTTGTTGTCAAACACCTCTTCTTCTTCATCTTCCATTATGATGTAACTGTTAACTCTTTCTTCCAGTGCCACAATGGCTATCTATGACGTGGTTCAACTTGTGAGAGCAGATGTTTCTACTATCGCACTTGGTTTTGCAGCATCCACTGCGTCAATCATCCTTGGTGGTGGCACCAAGGGGAAGCGATTGGCTATGCCCAATACACGGGTAATGATCCATCAGCCTCTTGGAGGAGCAAGCGGACAGGCAATTGATGTTGAAATCCAGGCTAAAGAGGTTATGCATAACAAGGAGAATGTCACTAGAATTATCTCCGGCTTTACTGGTCGCACATATGAACAGGTCCAGAAAGACATTGATAGAGATCGCTACATGTCTCCTATGGAGGCTGTTGAATACGGCATCATTGACGGTGTCATCGATGGGGATTCTATCATTCCACTTGAACCAGTGCCAGAGAAGGTGAAGCCCATAATGAACTATGAAGAAATATACAAAGATCCTAAAAAGTTTTTGACCCCAGATATTCCTGATGAAGAGATATATTAGCGAGGATGTTCAGGGAAGAGTTGCTTTAGCTGTTTTTTAAATTTCTGTACCAGCTTATTGCATTTGTTGTGTATCAGCATTGGTACTGTTATACGAAGCAGTACTTTATTTTGAAGTGGAACTGTATAATATTCACTTGATAATAGGATCACTTGTGTAATCCTTTTCAATGCTGATCAATTCAATTTAGGTGGAAGCAGAGGTTGCCTAGTTATTTAATTGATCATCCTTCGCTCTTTGTTTTTAAGCTTCTCAATAATTTAGAATTTGTTGCTCGACTGCATCAGTGCCAGACTTGCATAAGTTTACATGTGCTTTCGTGGTCTGATTCTAACATCATGCCAGCGATAGTTCGAATTGGAACTAAAATATGATGTATTTCCATTATTAAAAAAAATGATGTATTTGTTTCTTGTGTATTGAAACAGTCATTTGGACTCTATTTTTTGTTGATTTTTTTCTTAATCTTTCCATTATGTTTGCTTTTGTTTTTTTAGCAAATGTGGGAGTAAAGGCTCATGTTTTTTTTTTATTTCTTTTGGCAAACAAGTCTCCTCTTCCTAGCTCTTTTGAATGCAACATGTCGTCGCCCACAAAATTCATCTGCGTTGCGCCATGTTCTAAGCTTCGGGTGTTGCTCTAAACGTTGCTGGTGGAATTGGTCAGAATTATTGCTCAAAGTAGGGATGCTTAAAATCGACTTTGCTCCGTGATTTAGTCCCACATTTGTCGTGTAGAAATGAGTAATGGCCGTCGGCTCTTTAAGAGGCGACATGGTCCATTGTTTCAATTCATACCTTTCTCGGCCTTTTGGCTAAGATCAAGTGTAGTATCTGTTCTTATCAGTTTAATATCTGATACGTGGGCCATCGGCCCACTATGATATTAAATTAATTTCTTTTGGGGGAGGGCCCATCACGGTAGCTTGCTGCCTGGGCCCTCGCGCGTCGCCCATGCGTTGCACTACAGCTCGGTCCGGCGCACTCCTACCAAAAATAATCCCAAAATTTATTTACTTTTACAAAACTAAATTATTAGTTGATGTAATATTTTTTATGTGTCATATATATGCTTCGGTAATTAGGAATCTCGTTGGTTTTTTTATTTAAACATAAAAGAGTTGCAATAATATCTCAATACGTTCTTAAATCTTATTTAAGGCCCAACTGGAGCCCTAACTCGTAAGCCTGCTACGACGGAAATTTTTTTTTATATATAATAAAGACGAGTGTAAAAGCAACGTTGTCTGAACCGAATCGGAAGAGCTTCCGGGTCAAGTCGGCTCTTCCGGATCAAGTCGGACCGATTAAACCGATTAACCAACTCATACCTTTCTCGGCCTTTTGGCTAAGATCAAGTGTAGTATCTGTTCTTATCAGTTTAATATCTGATACGTGGGCCATCGGCCCACTATGATATTAAATTAATTTCTTTTGGGGGAGGGCCCATCACGGTAGCTTGCTGCCTGGGCCCTCGCGCGTCGCCCATGCGTTGCACTACAGCTCGGTCCGGCGCACTCCTACCAAAAATAATCCCAAAATTTATTTACTTTTACAAAACTAAATTATTAGTTGATGTAATATTTTTTATGTGTCATATATATGCTTTAATTTTAGTTTGTAACTAAATGGTCCCTCAACTTTATAATACGCTCACCGGAGGTCCCTTTTATATAAAAATAATGATTTATCAATTTTTTGTCCATGTGAGAATATGAAAATTAATATTCCTTGTATCTACACTATTATATGCATTCATTAGAATACGCCAACATAATAAATATTATTACTTTTCATCTCATACAAAAGTGATTTTTATAATTTTTATTCAAAAATAGATATCGACCGCCATCAAATTTCACGAGCACGTGCATCTACCTCCTAAACTTTGATGATTGCTGATCTACCTTTTTCTGATGAAATTTATAAATATTATTTACTTTTGCATGATATGAAAACTAATAGTAGTCTAAAAGGTAGGTCAACAACCATCAAAGTTTGGAGGAAGATGCACGTGCTAGTGAAATTTAATGGCAATCGATATACATTTTTAAATAAAAATTATAAAAATCATTTTTGTATGAGATGAAAAGTAATAATATTTATTGTACTGACGTGTTCTCACGAATGCATATAATAATATAGATATAAGAAATATTAATTTTTATATTCTCACATGGACAAAAAATTGATAAACCATTATTTTTATATAAAAGAGACCTTGGTGAACGTACTATAAAGTTGAGGGACCATTTATTTACAAACTAAAATTAGGGGACCGTTTAGTTATAATTTAAAGTTAGGGGACCAAAATGGGAACTGAGTAAAGTTAAGGGACTATTCAAAAAATATTTAAATTCTATGTCAATATTTTTATTTTTATTTTTTACTTACGTGACTTTACCACGTGGAGTGAAAATCGAAAAACCTGCTATATTAGGTGAAGGGACTTTCGACGACCAAGTTACAAAATTAAGGGACCAATTTGTTACAAACTAAAATTCGGAGACCAAAGTGAAATCCGATCAAAGTTGATGAACTATACAAAAAAATTACTCTAATAATCTCGGACACTCGAATATTGAATTAGTCGAGTGTTAATAAAGGTTCTATCCATATATCCAGAAAAACTTATTGGGATATTTGATATTTCCACATCGGACCATATTCTTGGTTTGAGGATAATAAATTCAGTGTGGTTTATTATTAAATTATGGTTTCGTTACATGTATTTCTCTTTTTCATGTTTCGAAAATCACCTCTATTAAGTTCCTTTGATAATAGAATAGAAAAAAAACAATAAACAATCATGACCAATAAAGTTTGGATCGGAACAGAAACAACCATCTCGATCGTCCCAACTTTTTTTTAAAGGAAGATTAATTATCAATTAAACTTATACAAAATATCGAGGATACCCGGAGGAGGATTATCCTTCCAAAAAAAATCGCCAAGCGATTTACGATCAAAAGATGCTAGATAATCTGCTACAAAATTTATCCCATACATTATAGATTTATAATTTAAATTATCGAATTTAGAAATAACACTTCAACTGTCTTCAAAGATGCTTCTGACTCTCAATGATAATGATCATCGCTGAAGTAGAATCTGATCGTCCCAACTTGAAGTTAAAACCTTTCTGGTTTATAAAACATTTCGGTTTCATTGCTGAAGCCTTCTGGTGACATTCTCATTTGATCAATAAAACTAGCTTACTTCCTTGAGGACTATGACCTATGGGATCATTCCGGGACTTTGGACACATCCCTTCAGTTGCCCAAAGGGCCATCCAATTCAATTCAGTGGAGATTGTTCATCATCATATCAGGATTTCTGTGAGGTAACATGCTGTTGGACAGACTTTTGCATAGGCAATGTGCTTGTAGTAGCTTGGTGCTTTTGTGACTATACCTAATCCTTGGCAGTTCAACAAAGTGAAGAAAAAGCTTTTAATGACGAGACTTGTATTTTCTTTGGCAAACACACAACTTACCTAACTCCATTAAAACCTGTTCAACAACCAAAACCAATGGATTCGTTTCACCAGAACCCGTGTCTATATATAGCGAATCATACGATATAGCATTTTTTTTTCAACGCTTAATTAACAGGATTTTGTTCATGAATCTCTTTAACGAAAGCTTCCAAAGCAATCAAACTAGCAGGTGGTCGCTGGTGCAGCAACTAAATAATGGCACAAACAAGAGGCTGTATTCACCATATTTTATTTTCACTTTCAGATCTGACTTCTTACAAATTAGGCACAAACAAATTTGCTCCAAAGCCAACAAGGGCCAATAGAACCAAATGGGAATGCCAAACAATTCAGTCAATAGAACGCTGAGTACATTATTATCAAACTTGCACACCATCCATAATGGATAACAATTAGTAACATATGCTAGCTGTTGTAGCCTCTGTACGTGAAATCTTCTTCACCTTGTCAGTAAATGGCTCCCAATCACTCTCAGCACTACACTGGCCAGTTGCCGGAGTACTTACCACAGTGTTGGTGTTAATACCTCCATCAGCTGCTGCAGTCTTGGCCTTCATCCTGATCCTTTCGGCTCTCGATCCTATGGTCTGACCCAAGATAGACGCGGCTATCGTAAACGCCATGGCTGTCTTAGGCATGAGCACAGACTTCCTAAGCATCGCAATGAATGGCACAGCTGCATGAACCGCTACGAACCACTGAGGGGAGAATTTACTTGTGTGTTCCCTCCATACACCGAGTGGAATATTAGCTGCCATACCTAGCATCCCAATTGCCAACATCTTTGCAGGAAGAGGCTGGGGACGGAGATTCTTCACAAGACCAGTTCGAGCTAGAGCTGCCCGGGCAGCTACTACAGCAGGTGGGCACCTTAGTTTCATACCTGCCGGAGGTTGTATGACCTTAGCAACAAGGGGCAGAACTCCGCTGACTGCCCTGTAAGATTTCGCTATGGGACACTGCCCAGTTTCCAGCCATTCATTGCTCAGTGATTCATGTGATGTGTCACTCCCTTTCTGGAAAATATTTAGGCGAAGTTTAGAATAGAAAGAAAGTTCATAAAATAATTGGATAATTACTAATTAAGGGTTACAGCATTCAAGAGAATTGCAGAAATTAGGTAGGAGGACAAAAATTGCAGAAATCGCTTGAGAAGATCTGGAAAGAATGTAAATAATCTTGATACCGACAGAGACACAAGAAACATTGCAAATAATTCACCGGTATTTCTTGTATTCATCTATTTTCTTCTGTTGGATTCATCTGTTTATACTTCAACCCTTAGTAGAAGATTCAATATCAAAGTATGTATCAAGTATAACTTAATCTCATAGGAACAGGTCAATGAAATCAACAAGTCTTTTACTTTTTGTTACATGCCTTCAAACAAATCAGAACATTACATTGGTGAGGTGTCGCTCAGAGATTAATGTAAAGCAAAAAAAATTAACCATGATATAATAAATAATGTAACATACCTGAGAGTTCTGTTGTTTCTTAGATGATTTCTTGTTCAACTTCTTCCACTTATTGGAGAAGCCATCAAAGCTGAAAGGCCCCCCAGGTCCAAAAGCAGAGAGACTGATTGTTGCAGCTTTGGCTGCCAATGGATTGAACTGGGGTGCAAGTTCAGATTGTGCATCAGCATTACGCTCTTGCTTAAATGATCTTTCAGAGAGTGGGACAACACCATCTCGCCCATGGAAAAGCCTAAATGCCATATCAAAATTGGGTCCATCTTCAAAGATCGGACCGTTGGTTCCTCGTGCCTTTAGATACCAGGAAAAAAAAAAGACATTCATTTATAGGCAAGGACAATTTGTGACAAAAATAAAAGATGTCAACAGTTAAAAGAACTCACAGGAGCAGGAAAGACAAGTGAACCGAATGGAAAGTTAGTAGGCTCATTGATATTTCTCAAGAATGGGCACTTTTGAACATCCGGATGAACAAATGAATTGTCAGGGCAAACTGAATCGTTCCTTCCTCCTCTGAAACTCGACTCCATGTGAACACCAATAAGTGTATCCTCGCAAAGAGCAGATCTAAATAACACAGAAGACGGAGTCAATGGATAACAAAAAATAAGAAGGGTGTGTCTATAGAGGAAGGTAAATAAGATCATCCATTCATAAACCAGCAATAAAAACAGCATGTCAAGAGGAAAAGCTAATATCATGTACACCAAAGACAACGAAGTGTCTTTTAAGAGATAAACTACATATTCCACCTTGAATAAACTAACTTGTAAAATAGTATATCTTGCAAACAGGGCTAAAAGGCCTTTCAAGTTTCAAGTTATCATCCCAAAGTCTCATAAACAACCTAAAAGAAATATGCAAACAGGAACATCATTGCAACTTAAAAGAAAAGAAATCCATGCAAGTGCTTATGCAGCAACAAATAATTAGCTCATTATAACTTGCATTTGCCTGGGAAGTAACAATTCAGTTGCTAAGGAAATTAGTTTTGACAAGTCATCAAATGAGCATGAATAAACACAGTTTCCCCCTCATCATTAGAAAACAATTCCAATTTATGGAGTTCATCAGCAGCACAAAACTAATCCCTGATCTGCATAAAATTTTAAAAGTCAACTAAATCTGCAGGTTCTAACACTACAACAATGCATGTTTTCGGACCGTTGACTTGGCGCCCTTTGCGCCTTAGATTCACATCGGCTCAAAAGCACATAAAAACCCCAAATCGTGCGCACTGCTACCGACGGCGAAAAATTATCGCCCCTGAATCCCAAGAACACCTATTAATCACATAAAAGACCCATCTTTTGTGCAAATCCAAACCTTATTCCATCCGAAATTAAGCTCAATCGATCAAGAGTTTGCATCCCATGATCCACCAAGTCTTGGCATAACGAAAAAAGAAGGAAAAAAAAAGCGATCTTTGGACGAGAACAACGAACCAGGAAAGAAAGCATTGAAATTTCACTCCAAAAAGAAATCGAGCATGAAAAGAGGATACGCACCGGAACAAAATCAACTAAATTGCAAACGAATCGCGTGCAGTGCCGCCGGAAATTGCCCCCAAAAAATTCGTGTGGAGAACACAAGATCTCCTCTCTTTCTCTCTCTCTCTCTCTTCGTTGCTTCCACCCCAAAAAAAAAAAAGCAGAACAAATGTAACCAAAAGAGGGCGACCGGTCGCTGCCCGTCTCGGTCACCCGCTGCCCGCGGTCAAGTTTCTGGTGCCTTGTCGTAACGAGAAGCCGTCCAAGTGCGAAACGTTCCAATTCACACTCCAAATTGGTCAACTACCTACCGGAGCCGTTGGATCGAGCCTTGATCTGTTATTTTGAGGTATTGTTGACCGTCGGATGGTGGCCAGATGGCACGATGTGTAGTAGTAGGTGGGAGGGTGGAACAAAATAATAAATAATAATATTTGTTTATTATTAACTTTTGAAGGCACCCAACTGTTTACTCGCTGATATTTTAGCACGTTTATTCATAAAATTATTGCCCGTCTTATTTTAATTTGTTTACACGTTTTTTTTTCTTCTTTTTTTTTAATATATATATTTTTTAATTTGTAAAATTATATACCATCGTGTAGTGGTGGACACGAGTCGAGTCGAATTAGGCTAACACTTAAATATGTTAGATCTATTTAAAAAGTTTAATAAACTAATTTTGTCAAAAAGTCTATATGTTTAAATAAAAAGATTAAATCTTAATTTCGAATCTGACTTAATTATTTAAAAATGTAAGTCAAGTAAAGCTCAAATTAGATCAAGTCACAAGTCGTTTACAAATGATTTTTCAATCATACGCTCGTGACACAGGACGAAGCTAAAGTCATTCTCAATTTTTCAATAAATTAAACAATTTCATGCATCAACATATCATATATATATTGGTTCTTTCTAAGTATAGTGCTAAAGACATTTTGCACGTTTCTTTTATCCCAGTAAAAAATGCGTTTCAAAGAAGAAGTCTAAAAGAAACTGGCGTCAACTTTTGCCTCTCGCCGATTCCAAGTTGCTTGCATCACGTTAATGTTTTCATAAGAGAACAAAATTGCATACTGTTCAATTATGTAAAATTTAACATTCCTAAAATTGAAATTTAAGAAATTATGTAAAAGAAGTAGGGTACTAAAAAAACCTCTTTTTTGGGTGAGAGAAAAATGGTTAAAACATTAATATTTTCTTTTTTTTAAATGATTTAATATTTAAACTTCAAAGAAAAAAAATTGAAGTAGAGGTCTTTGGAGGGTCTTGATGTTATAGGCCAGGTCCAAATATAACTTAACCCGATTTGGACTCTCTGGAATGAAATGGAGGCCCAGCCCAAATATGTATGAATTACGTGTTTCGTCGAAGGCCCAAAAAAATTAAATGATTAATATTTTGCAGGCCGCTCCTCCGTGAAGGGCTTTTAAATGGGCTTCGATTAAATATTTTTGTTAAAAAAAAATTCGTGTTTTTTGTTTTTTTTAATTACCCTTTTTTTTATTTTCTTCTCTGTTTTAAGATATGATATTCTTGATAACACAAAAAAATATTCACTTATTTTTCAAATTCAAAAAGATACCTTTTATGAAATACGCTAAATTTCAAAAAAAAAAATTACATTTTCAAACTGAATTAATCAACCATGATGTTCATCCATTATATTTTGAAATATTAATGATATTTTGAACGAGAAAAAAGCACAGTACAGACATTTATGCCTAATCCAATGATGAGGTTGGTTCCAATGACCTAGGATCATAGATATAACTAGCAAGAGTTCTTTTTTTGTGTCATTGACTTAATATAACGAAATAAAAAAATATATATTTCAATTTAATATTTTAAAAAATAAATAAAAATGCCTCGAATTTGATTTATTATCTTCGAACACTTGAGTCACTATCAAGAGAAAAATGTCCTAAAATTCATGTGCTGCATTGTGCAGATACCAAGTTAAATATGTAAGGCCCCAGATGATGATGAGAATGAAAGTTAGAGCTTGTTTGGCTAAGCTTATTACTTATAAGTAAATTTTAGAAAATCTACGTATTTGGTAACTAAAAAAATATACTTATAAGTTGTTAGATAACTACTTATAAGTTGAAAAAAAAATAAGCAGGGTCCCCCTGCTTATTTTTAAAATTGTTAGCTTATTAGTTTTAACCAACTATATTACTCTTTTATCCATATCTTTTTAAGGGAATATTAGTCAATATCTATTTTAACAAACACTACAACTACTTATTAATATTATGAACACTTTTTATCCAAACATGTAACTACTTATATTTTAAAATAAGTATCAACACTTAAAATGTTTATCAGCATTAATGCTTATCATGTATTTTTTATCAACTAAGTCAAACGGGCCCTTAGTCCCACATGGACAAAACACGAAGGTGGTCATGAGCTTATATGTAGCATCCTCCCTTATCATTCAAGACGCGTTTTAAACTTGTGCGGGCCGTATGGGCCCAAAGCGAACAATATCTTGAATGAATTAGAGGTATTATAGAAGGTATCAGAGCTAACCTTGCATGCTCACTTGAACCATGTGGGTCAACTCAACGAGAACGTTGAGCCCCGAAGGGAGGGAGATTGTAAGACCCTAGATGATGATGAGAATGAAAGTTAGTCACATATAGACAAAACACAAATGTGGTCATGGACTTATATGTAGAATCCTCCCTTATCATTCAAGACGCGTTTTAAATTTGTGCGATCGTATGGGCTCAAAGCGAACAATATCTTGAATGAATCGGGGGTGTTACAAAATATGTACATAACTGTGTAGGATTAAAGTGAATATGGATGGAGGCAACCCAACAACTTCAGTATAATTTGGATTGAGTCGCTACTCATCTTAACTAGATGATATGTTATTTATTTATTTATTTATTTATATATTATTTTAGTTATGTCAAGATCTCGATTTTTTTCGATATATCTTATGATCTTTTTATATTTAACCCCTACCAATCTTATGATCTAATTCGTAGGATCGATCTTTCACAAAATCAAATAATCTTTATCCAATCGTCGAACTTATAACTATCCTTCGATATTAAGTAAGATCTCGATCTTAATAACATACTCACTAGATCTTAAGATATTAGTCAAAACTAACTAACCACCAAACTAAATAATTATGATATTATGTTGATATTAATTTTATTTATTAATTGTAACTACTAGTATACATGTATATATTTTATATACTGAAAAATTGGAAGGAGGAGCCAAGACCCTTCTCCGCAGTATTGTATTGTATATGTACGTGCTTTAAACTTTTAGATTAGTAATATTTTTAATTTGACGATTTAAAATATAGATAATGATAGGATAAAGAGAGCCTACTTAGCAATTTTGCTAAGTAGACTACTTAACAATGATTTAGATCGTCAGATTCGATTCTGACGGTCCAAGATGAAATTTAAAAATTTAAAATATATTTTAAAATTTTCATCTTGGATCGTCAAAAATAAATTTGATGATCTTAATTACCGCTAAGTACCAACGGAGATAGAGGTGGAGTGGTAAATGACTCCTCATCGCTTAAGCATGTCTCGGGTTCGAAATCTGTGGATGCAGAAAATCTTTGCTGGGAGCCTCACCTGCCATAGCCAGGCACGCGACCCAGGGCGACGCCAGATTAGTCGGGGCTAGAGTGGGCTTGACCCGACCTATGGATTGTGCGCTCAATAGAACGGTGCGGGTTGGACGATGACACCGCTTCTTGAATACTAGGGTAACTAAAAAAAAATACCTCTAAGTAATTTACTTAGCAAAAATGCTAAGTATATCAATCCAAAAGTAGAACGAAATAAACATATAAATATATAATGCATGTGTTTCGCCAAGATGTTCCTCTCGTCCAAATGGGTGCGTGTTTCCACCAACTGGCAAACTACGACGTGAGACCATAAGTTCCAACCACCCTCACATGGCAGCACATGAATGCCGCCATCTTTAATATACATTACATTACATTTCATTTATCTAAAGAAAGGTTGGATATGAAGAAAAAAAAAAGGAGGAGGTGACGATCGGAATGAGATGGAATCATGCAACATAACACATGCAAAGTTGCAACAAAACCTCATCACCACTCCACTCCACTCCACTAATACTACTACTTCCTTCCACTGTCACCGTTGCAAGTTCACATCACAATTAATAAAAGGCCAACGCCCAAAAGCACCTCCCACACTTAATAACACTTTAAGCATATGATCACTTAATAATTTCTTCTTTTTTTTCAAATCAACTCTATGTAGATAACTCTATTTTATTTATTTTTTTTATATTTTCTTTCGGATTCTGCTAATAATTTTATTGGTCACAAATTTTCTTGTTCCAGGAATAAGGACAGCTCTAATCTCATATGTGTCCCAACTTGCTTAACCCAGCAAGAACTTGATATTCTTAGATAGAGCAAAAATTATGGTTGTCAATATCTCGATCTAGATCTTAAGATCTTACGATTTTACGATCTTGAGAGTCCTCACGGATCTCGATCTTAATGTGAGGATCTTATGAATAAGATTTTAATTTATGTCGTAAAATCTTATGATCTTATCCGATCCTATATTATCTCAAATAAATATTTTAATCATTTAAAAATATTAGTTTTTACAATTTTGATCATATCAATGAATATAAATAGAGTTCAATAGTTTTTTTTTACAAATTGATCAAATTATGATCTATTGAAGTCTAATTCAAATTTTGAGTGCAAAAAAAGTAAAAAAATATATTTTATATTAAAATATATTATTTTATTAATTTGTAGGATCTTACGATTCTCGATTCGATCTTATGACCCTCTTACAATCTTACGTAAAATATCGATCTTGACAACCTTGACAAGAACATCTTACTCTTAATAATTTAGATGTCCTTGCAGTAAATGATGTGGGTCTCATAAGCGAAAGAAAATGGACGTTTAGTAAAAAAGATGAGAATAAACACTTATTCTTGATTGTTCTTGATTTAAACGGGGCTAAAATGTGAGTGTGTATTTATCTTTCTCTTAGTGTTGAAGAAGAAAAAAAAATAGATACTGATTGAGAACTTTGGTTTTGCCATTGTCTTCTGTTTGATGAAGACAGGGTTTGTCTTTGCTCTGATTTTATCAATTAAAATGTGGTCATGGAAGTCTTCAAGATGACTAATTAATTTAGGACAAAGCAACATGTCTACATCATTCGCCACCGACATCTCTCAAACATTTACCACTTTAAATGTTTGATACACATAATTTGGATCATGTTTCCTTTGTTTTCACTTAACTGGTAAAAGAAAAAAAAATACTGTGAGTAATATATAATTTACCAATCGATATATTGAGAACTACAAAAATTAAGCATATCAGAAGGACATGTAGGAGCCAAATTAAGGTAATAGGAAGCAAACTAAGTTTAGTTGGCACATCTGGTCAGCAGGGATGCGTCTCGGATTGAGGGACCGAGAGTTAGTAGCCTTGAGTTCGAGTCTCGGAGCCGCCAATTTGATCAGAGGAATACCGTTTCTGCTTTTTCACCTCGACTCCGAATTAGTCAGGTGTTAGTAGCCCTGAACACTGAGAGCTCCTCAGGGATACCCAAAAAAAAAGATAACCGGAAGCCCAGAGGAAACTGCAATTGCATGGAGATGGAAGGAAGGGAAAATAAGGGGAGGCCAATAAATAGGGCATTTAATTATGTTTCATGTGTCACATGGCCAATGTGGGGTATCACTCACAGGTGAATAATTGGCGAGGTTTGAAAGCAAAATGAACAAAGTACAAGGCATGAAGGCATATGAAGCAGAGCACACTGAACAGAGCAGAACAGAGCAAGTGGGGTCATGGAACTTTGTCGGCGACGGCGACCAAAGGAAACACACAAGTTGTTCAATCCCCTTCTTTTTCAACTTGATGTCACTTGTCTTCATAAATTTTTTTTTTCTTGGTCCAATCATATATTAGATCTAGTGTCAAATAAAATAATAAATTTAATAAAGATTCTCTCAAGAATTTTGAAAAAATAAATCTAAATCCTTTTAACGCGTCCTCCTAAAATGTCCAAGCTCAAAATGCACCTTCTAAGCAATCGAGCATCAAAGCGCCGATCTTCCTCAAAAGGGAGACACGTCGCATCTGTCCAACTCGTCAGTCTGACACTAACGACTTTCAAAATTCCTTTTAACGAGTCTCCCACACTCAGGCACACCTCTGATTGATCTCGAATCGCTCTGATACCTTCTAATACTCGTATAATTTAATTATTTTTAAAATTTTAATAAATTATAAGTGATGTCATTGTGAGAGATTAGAATTTTTTTTAGGAAGATCGCTCTTTTGAAAATCAATTTTCCACTATTTATTTTTATTGAAAATGGTTGTTCGTGTCCACATCTTTTTGGAGATCAAATCTTGGGCACAATGAAGAAAAAAAAATCTACCAAATCATTAATATAAATGAATGAGAGAACAATGTTATAATACATTGAGAATGAGATGACGACACCTTGCTACATTTAGAGCGGTATTTTTATTCATTTGATTAGTTCAACAAAAATATGTATAATTTTAATTATTAAATTATTTGATAGTCACAATTGTTTTTTCATTACTATGCTAATTATTCATATATGATGCATAAAGTATATTGTAGATCAATGTGATCTATTCACATCATTTACCTCTATAATATTAATGATATATATGTATTGGTGAACTTGATCATCTTGAATACTTCATTTTCTCTAATAAATATACTTTAATGTCGGTCAACTAATAGTTTTTCAATGTTCAATTTTTAATTTAGAAGATTAATATTTAATAACTTTGTACTAATTTAATTTGAGTCGTCGGTTTTGAAATTTGAGGGCTTCCAATTTGAATGGTAGACTAATAAATTAAAATTGAATTGTATGTTAATTTAAGTATACGGAGCTGTATTTGGTACTATAAAAGTACATATGTTCCAATATGCGGCTATTTTATATCCGACCGACGTCGAAGTCGTTGCCTAATTATTCATATTCACAAACACACAAATGTAGTTTTATAAATTAGCTACATGTAGCTTAATGCTATTGCTATGCACATCCTAAATATTTATGTGCGAATTATTCTACGAATGTTTATTGATTAATATGCTGAATAAATAATTAATGGTTTAAGTTTTTTTATTTTTTAAAATGACATATAAAGTTCTTTCAAGCAAATCATATGGTATGGGTGTCTTAAGAGTCTTCACTTTGTGAGTACAAATTTACCCACCAACTTTGACCTAGTGGCTCATGCATAAAGTACCATATGCATTCCTTAGATTGTTTGATTGGAATCAAAGTCTATGTGACTATTCCTGATGCCGATTTATTTTTATCTTTTGTTGGGCCCACGATAAATTAATGTTTATTTGAGAGAGAAAGAGAGAGAGTTCTTGCACAAGTCCTATTCTCTTTTATTGGTGGTATGTTCACTGCACTTCGTCCTTATTATTTTCGATTAATATCGCGTGCCAATCACACATCTCGGACCTTGTTGCCATTTTCAATCGACCTTATCCTTGCCATCACCGTTGTCCGTCGACATGAATGTGTGTTGGCGTCGCGAATTCGCTCATCTATGCGTGATCATCTGCAACTCTCGTCGATGCTCAAACGAAGGTGATCACGGCGGATAGGTGACCATGTCACGACCCTTACGGATCGTGACATTAGGTCACCACAAATAATAATATTGATCAAATTATTAACATATAATTAATTTAATATAAGAACCCTCTGAAGAAAAAAAAAGAAAAATCTACGAAAAATTATAGTTTAAGATTATTAATATTCTTGTTACTCAACTTCAAATTATCATTTGAGTCGATGGATAACTTATTTTTACTTTTACCAATAAAATACACATTTTATGAGATTTTTCAGTTATGGACCATTTCTTTTAATAGAAAAGAAGACGCATAGGAAACAAATAATAATTGCATAAAAGTAAATTAGTAAATATGTAATGCTAAAAATAATAATTGAACTTTCACTTCTTTATGATAATTCAAAATCGACACCTTAATTATAAGTAGAGACAAACTTCGGTCGTTTTAAATAATTATCTCTTAATTAATTAGACTAAAAAGATAACATAGTACAACCAAATTAGTAACTAATATTGCAATTATATATATATATATATATAATTGGTTTGGCATATATACTTAGATTTCTACCCATATGACATGCATCGTGTGTCATTACGCGCGTCGACAGGTTAATTAATTGGGTCCTGCAACAATGACATGTTAACCAAAGTGAGGTCTCCTTCTTAGGCAACTTTTTTATGTTGCCGACATCCAAATATTGTACCTGTTCATGCATGCATCAACCACATAACTCCACTTATTATACCTCCCTTTTAAATTATCCACCATGTACATGTTTTCTTCTAGGATAAAAAAATGTTAACATTTAACGTCAAATTCAAGTTCCAAGTCTAAAAATAAACAATGTATATAGGTGTATGTCTATATCACTCACATGAATTGTTGAAATGATAATATGACATCATTAACTAATTTTTTTTTAAGGTTTGGGTAATTAAATTATATGGCATATCCCGGTCAAGCTTGGAGCGCTACAACGTAGACCAAGATAAAATTTAAGTCCACACACATTTATATGATTTTAATATACCTGTTAAATATTTGATATTTAATAATAAGAATGTTGAGAACATCTTCATCAGCTAATAATAATTAATAACTAATTAATTTATAAAATTAATTATTAGTTATATAGTTAATATATACTCAACATACCTATTAAGCATCAAATGTTTAAATAGATATATTAAACTCATATATATATATTATATATATATATGGAAAAAATATTTATACAGCTCAACCAAAAGCTATAAATTACAGTGAGTGATACTAACTGTTGATTTAATTAGATAAGTAATATTAATCATTGATTTGATCAACTATTAAATGAGACATTTCTTATAACCTGATATGGAAAGAAAAAAAATTTTAACAATAACCATTCGATCTAAATTGAAAGGTCCACAACATGAGCTGTAATTTACAGCATAATTGATGAGCTGTATACTCATTAACCCATATATATATATATATATTCTTACTTGGCATGCAATTAATATTGATTACTGTGGAGAGAAAAATGTAAAGCTACTTTTACTTGTGAGATTTTATTTTTCACTATATTATTGTTAGATATCATGTACATTGTAGTGCTGTTTGACTTTAATTTAAAAAATTATGTGACAATAAATGATAGAAATTAATACTTTCAAGAAATATTGTCAAGATCTCAATCTTTTACGTTATGTTTTATGATATTCTTATATTTAAATTTTTATTAGGATCTTTACGATCTTCATAAGATTTTTCACAAAATTCAATGATCGTCGATATTGCAACTTTTCTTTGATTTTAGGTAAGATATCGATCTTAACAACCTCGCTTTCAAGTGCGATTCATAATGTCTATCAATTTAATTAAAAATTATTATTCTGCTGCTTGCTCAATAAAAATAATCAAGTGATTAAAAAAAGAATATTGTAGCATTAGGGAATGCTGGTTTCACTCTCTAAATTCTAATGATTAAATTGGGGCCATTCAACTTGCATGTCCCAAAACACTTGTCAGTTGAGTTCATCCCATGATCATTCCACTTCAAAACCTGCCCTCCTCCCTCTCTATTAATTTCTCATCCAACATGCACAAAAGGTTCTTTTCTTTTTCCTTGGATACGTAATCATCAATCAACGGCACCACAAGTGCGCTGTTTGCATGCTTTTCTAGCTACGCCCATATATATCATCACATTCACACCCTAACACATGCATGCATCGTAATAATTTCATCCATCTCCTTCTTTTTTTTTTCTTTTTGGCAAAGAAAATGAGCATAAATAAAAAAAATGAAAACATATATGCAGGGAAATTAATATAACATAAAAATATGTAATTCACAAGCGAAATTACTTGCATTATATCGTTTTCTATTTTTTTTGTTATATACTTAAAAATCCACCATTGTTCAGGATTACTAGTATTTGACTAATTCGATATTCAGACGAGAACGACAAATTAAATCAGTAGTTCTCGATCTTTCCGCTCGGAGTATAAATTATTAATTATTTGTGCCAACTAACCCTAAAGTTCATTTTTTTTATATCCTGAGGGGTCCCTGATGTTCAAGGCTACTAGGATCTAACTAATTCGGAGTCGAGGTGAAAAAAGAAAAATAATATTCCTCTGATCAAAGTTAGTAACTTCGGAGCTCGAACTCGGGGCTACTAGCACCCGATCTTTAAACTCGGGACACACCCTTGTTAATTAACCAACCAAACTTAGTTGAAATTTATTTTTTTTAATAATTGATTAAATGCATGAAATTTTACATGATAAAAAGAAAAAAACGGTGCCGCATGGCTAATTATGTAATTTTCAATGGTCGTCTTATTTTGCGTAGTTTTCGGTACCAACGTGCCGTCCATGCAAATGGGTCGTGGGCCCCACGCGCTAAGCCGGCCCATTATTATATTTATTTATTTGTTTTTTTAATTTTCGATGGTTCATAGAGGAGAAGTGGAAGGGCGTGATGCAACTAATTAATTTTTTTTATCCTAAGTTGTGTAAACAGGTTGGTTCAATTGATAAACGAAGAAATAATAATAATTTAATATAATAAAAAATCGTATGAAACTTCAATCAGTTAAAAAAGTTGAACCATTTTTTAAGTTATATCATAAACTTTATTATAATTAATTCAAACTGTGAGGTATATGAAGGTGGAAAAAGTAGATTAGGTTAAGATGCAGATGGCCTCCATTATTACGCGCCAAACACTTCTCCTACTTTTTCCTTTTTTCTGTAGAGTATAATTAATTAATGAATGGCTTTGAGCTTTTTGACGACAACGGTAAACACCACGTTATACTTGGTCAATAATAATAATAATAATAATAATAATAATAATAATAATAATAATAATAATAATAATAATACATATTTAAGGAAGTAATATTATATTAAATATTTTTTAATTATAAAATATTAAATTTATGTTGAATGCAAAAAATTCTAAAAGAAACAAAATTAACATCGTAGATTTAACGGAGTTAAGGAATATGTGGAGCAATTCAGCTCCACATGTGTGAACTGCCATCAGATTTATAATGAAGGACCCAAATCTTTACTTTCACTTAGAATGAAGGGCCTCATGTGTTAATCTGAACCTTTCATTATAGATCTGATGACAGTTCATACATGTGGAGCAGAATCTACTCCACATATTCCTTATTTCATAATAATAATAATAATAATAATAATAATAATAATAATTAATTATTATTATTATTATTATTATTATTATTATTTTACTCACCGACAGGCGGAGCTCTTGTTTTGCTGCCTCCGTTGCGTGAAATAGAGCATGAGGGTGGACCCAACGCCGGACAGAACCCGCAACACACGCACTTCACTTCATTAATTATATAAACCTCACTCACTCTCCCCTCCCACCATGGCACCAATCAATTATGATCACTCTTCTATTTAGGAGCATTTCATAATTTTTTTTAAAAAAAATTAATTAATCGAATTTATATGTACAACCAATCATTAACTAAAATGGTTAACAACCTGAAAATGAATAATAAAACAGAATGATTATCTAAAAAATAATGATTTTTTTAAAAACTTTTAAACATGTAGAAATAATCTACATGAAATATTAAAAAAAAAATAATGTAGGACTATCTAAGACTTTTAAATACGAACTACTGGTCTGGATCTATTTGCTCCATTTTTGCTTTATATATCTCGAGATGCATTATTATTATTATTATTATTATTATTATTATTATTATTATTATTATTATTATTATTATTATGGTAGACATATATATACGTGCAGCATGGGGCGCGTGAGCTGTCATAAGTGAACGCGTTGCCGCTGCTGCTTGTTGCGTCGGTTGCACAGCTGTTACTATATATTCCTCTTTTTTTTTTATTTTTCTCTTTCTCTCACCTCCCCTTCTTTCCAGTTTTGGGTTATTGAATATTATATATATATATATATATGAACAAATCGAGTAAAAAATATATAATTTTTATTTATTTTAAATAAACAAAATTCACGTGTGAGATAATTAATATACATAGACTTGATATAAAAAAAATAAATTTAAATAATTTTGAGATTTCAATCTTTAATTTCCGTATCCGCCACAATTAATCACGGACCCGATTTAATTTAAATAAATAAAAAATAATAATAAAACGTAACGGGAAAAAATATTAAAAAGTAGCCAAAAATCGGCGAAAACAGATTTATTTTGTTTCTATTTTTGACTCCTCGTCGACCGAAGAAGAAACGAAACCTGATGGCGTCGTTGCGGTGAGAGAGAGAGAGAGAGAGAGAGAGAGAGAGAGGAGAGAGAAAGAAAGAGGAGAGAGGAGAGAGGAGAGAGAGAGATGTGACTTGTTGCTCCTCATCGAATCCCTCCGCCTCTGTTAATAGTAACAACCACCGGTTTTAGTAGTCACCTCCACTTCCCTCTCTTGCACCATTTTATAAACACCTTGCAGGCGTCGTTCTCCTCTCTCTCTCTCTCCCCCTTCTCACTCCTCTTCTTCCCTTCTCTTCCCGCAGAGGCTACAAGCAGAGGAGAGGGAGAAGAGTGGTGGTGCCGTGCGTCGTGACGACCTGCTGCGAAGGACGTAACTGGAGGCGACACTGTTCTTTGTGTGGAGGTACTGCAAGTACTGCTTTTGCCGCTATTGCTGTTTGCCACTATCTTGTGATCCGCTTAGAATAGTAGTTCCTGGTAACATTCCTATTGCTTCCTTGTTGGCATCTCTTGCACACGAAATTGGATGCCTATGTGTAGATCTCGGTTGTGGATCGCTGGAATTGTGCTTTGAACCGGTAGATCGCCCTGTGTTTTGTTTGCGTTACTTGTCTCCTTCTTCTAAATGTAGTAACCTTTTCCCCTTCTTTTGCCGTCGTGGGATTCGATTGATTTGGCAGTTGAGCTATCACTGGTTCTTCTTCTGGGATACCTTTTTTTTTTCTGAAAAAAAAACTACTATTGGAGCTAATCCAGGTGCTCAATTCAAGCTAGAAGTAAAGTTGAGATCGCTTGATCTCTTGCTTGTTTCATGCAAGAGTTCTATCTTTATGCGTTTGTGGTCGCCAAATCTCCAATTTGGGCGTGTTGCTGCAATTATGCTTGTGGAGCTCACGGTGTAGTTGGAAGTGGCATTGGCTGTCGGTGTTATGAAGACTCGCTTTGATTTGTCACAGCTTTATGTTTCCTTGATGCATTAGCGTGCGTGGGAGGAGAAATTTGCAAAGTGACCACACAGATCTTGCTCTCTTCTTACTGGATCTTGTGTCTACTAGTTACATCCTTTTCCAAATTGACTATGACTGCGAACTTTGTCAAAATGTTCTACGTTCTACTGTGCAATTTCTTCGTTTACCTTGAATGCTGGCTTTGCAGTCTGCTTCTTGATTCTAAAGATGTTTTTTTACAGTTTGAATTTATGGTTTCCAGTTGGTCTCCATTCTAGTATATATGTCTAAATCCTTCAGCAATGGTTTCATTGTACTTGCCTTCCTATTGCACTGCTTCCTAGATCTAATTAGTCAACAAGAGTGCTATTTCCATTAACATTACGTCTCTCAATTGCGGGCAAATAATAACATTGTCTGCAAGTTCATGTTCACTCACCTTAAGATCAGAAATTGAACTTTTAGTGCAAGTCTGAATAAATTCTTTGGTGGCGCTCTACTTCTCAATGCAAGTCTAAATTTAGAATATACCTGGAATTTTTCCAGGATCTTGCAACATATTGAGAAGAACTATCCCCTGAGACTTCTAACTGAAGAAGGTCTATTTCATGCCACTCATTTCTTCAGAGTGACACCTAATCTGATATATTAACCGTCTTTGTGAGTATACACTGTACACTAATTTTCTTTGAGATTAGAGTTTTCATGAAAGTAGCTGTCCTTTATTTCTACCATAGTTTTAAATGTTATTTGCATTTTTTAGTTGTGCCCATCTTATCTTTTCAACATTTGTTTGCTTGTTGCATTGACTTTGGCTTGAAAGTATAAAATTTTATAGCTTTTCTTTGACATCCTTTGCTGTTGAATTTAGGTCTTACAGTAAAGGATGAAGAGTAAAGATTTCAAGCCCGGGGCTTACCCAGATAAAAGTTCAAGGATTGTTCCCATGACCTTAATGTTTGTGGTCCTATGTGGATTTTCCTTCTATCTTGGAGGTATCTTTTGTAACGAAAAAGACAGATTTTTCAAGCAGGAGGCAACACCAGTTGTCCAATCCCGAAAGGAGACTACAGTAGCTCCTCTTCAAGTGAAGTCTGTTGACTTCTCAGAGTGTAGTATTGATAATCAAGATTACACACCATGCACAGACCCCAAGGTACTGTTATATTTGTGTTCATAACTTTTCTTAGTACCATATGCCAATATGTGTGACTTGGTAAAATTAGCATAGAATCTGAGGGGTTTGAATTTGACCATGGAAGAAGAAGCTATTACCCAATATAAGTGGGTACCAATCTCTGTGCTGATTTCTTTTTGGTCAATTTGCACAGATAACTTCAATATTTAGTTGTTATTACACTTCTGATGATAACTGAAATTTTCACTTTTGTGGTTATGTGTCGTTATCTCTAAATCCAATCGGTTCTTTTATCTCAGAGATGGAGAAAATACGGCACTTACAGGCTTACCTTGATGGAACGTCATTGCCCACCAATGGCTGAAAGGAAAGAATGCTTGGTTCCTCCTCCTGATGGATACAAGCCACCAATCAAATGGCCTAAGAGCAGAGATCAGTGCTGGTACAGGTAAAACTTTACCAGACCTTTGCCACACTCTTTCCTCTGTGATGATATATTGTTTCCATTTGCAATCGCAGTTTCTATTCTAAAAATTGATGATGAAAACACTAAACTTCCTGCATATGTTTCAGAAATGTCCCTTATGACTGGATAAACAGCCAGAAGTCTAACCAGCACTGGCTCAGAAAAGAAGGAGATAAGTTCATCTTTCCAGGTGGAGGCACCATGTTTCCCAATGGAGTTGGTGCATATGTAGACCTGATGCAGAATCTTATTCCTGGAATGAAGAACGGATCTGTCAGAACTGCCATTGATACTGGCTGTGGGGTGAGGATCAACTAATTATCATCTTGTTATTTTGCACTATTTCTGAGCTTGATTTTCAGTTCAGTCTCATCTAAAATTTATTGCACGTGAGGAGCATTCTGTATCTCGCATTCTGCTTCTATGAACAATTTCATTCGGTCAAATGCTGAATGTTAATATAAAATCATATTTAATTGTTTCAATAGGTTGCAAGCTGGGGAGGTGATTTGTTGGATCGTGGTATCTTGACTCTCTCTCTTGCGCCTCGGGATAACCATGAAGCTCAAGTACAGTTTGCCCTTGAACGCGGAATTCCAGCAGTTTTGGGCATCATTTCCACCCAGCGGCTTCCATTCCCATCAAATTCATTCGATATGGCTCATTGCTCCAGATGTCTTATTCCATGGACAGAATTTGGTAATCCTCTTCCCTGAATGCTAATAGTATTAGCATAGATGTTAACTTTTACCTGTTTAAGGTAATGTCCATCATATTTTATATTAGTAGTTAATCGTATAGTTTAGACTATAAAAAATGTCATGTAAGGTACGGTGAGATTACACGAGGTCCCTTTTGCTTCTGAGTTGTGCTATAAAGTTATTCTGAACATAGCAAATAAAGTTGGTCAGGTTCTTTTTACTTCACCTTTCATGTTCAATGACTTCACCTTTCATGTTCAATGTAATTAATTAATTCTTGTGCCATCCTCTGAAATTTTTTATCCTTTGTACAATTACTTGGCTTTCATATCTTCAAATGTTCCATATTCACAATTAGGCAACATTAGTTCTGCCTGAAGTTGCCATTACTTCTATTTTTTCTCTTATGATGATCTTTCCACCTTTAGTTATCTCCATTATGCAATGATTTTCTGTCTAACTATTTCAATCATAAATCTTTTACTGCATTTCTTGATGCAAACTCTTGCTTTCTGTTCTCATTTCGTTTCTTGCATGGTGAGGATGGGTAGTACTTATTTTCTTTGTCTTATAGATGGTTCCTTTCATTTTCAATCTTCTGTTCTGCTATAATCTTGTGTCTTTTCCTGATTTTGGATTCTATGATGAATAATCTCTAACATGCTTATAGTATAGTCAATGAGTTTTTTTTTTTAAATTTCATTTTGGGTAGAAACTCTGCTTCTGACTCATTCCTAATACATTTCAGATGGGATTTACCTACTAGAAATTCACCGAATACTTCGACCTGGTGGATTCTGGGTACTCTCTGGACCACCTGTTAACTATGAAAACAGATGGCGTGGTTGGAACACCACAGTTCAAGAGCAGAAGGCAGACTTTGACAAACTAAAGAAATTTCTGACTGGCATGTGCTTTAAACTATACAATAAAAAGGATGACATCGCAGTTTGGCAGAAATCTCCAGATAATAGCTGTTATGATAAACTCCCAGCATCTTCCTTTCCACCAAAATGTGATGACAGCACTGATCCAGATTCAGCGTGGTATACACCAATGAAAGCATGCTTAACTGTTCCGGGTGAGAAGTTGAAGAAAATAGGATTGAAGTCCATTCCAAACTGGCCTGCCCGACTGAATACTGCTCCAGAACGTGTCTCCGTTGTTCCTGGTGGGAATGCTGGTGGATTCAAGCATGATGACAGCAAATGGAAGGTGCGAGTAAAACACTACAAAACTTTGCTCCCTGCTCTGGGAAGCGACAAAATTCGAAATGTTATGGACATGAATACGTTGTATGGAGGATTTGCGGCTGCACTTGTCAGTTCTCCTGTCTGGGTTATGAATGTCGTCTCTTCTTATGGCCTAAATTCCTTAGGCGTGATATATGATAGGGGGTTAATTGGCACCTATCATGACTGGTAAGTAATTTTATAGAAAAGCTATGCATGTCTGAAGTAAGAAACATCCATATCCCTCAAGTGTCAAATAACTTTATACTTATTATTGTTTAATCTTTCAGGTGTGAGGCGTTCTCAACATATCCTAGAACATATGACCTTTTGCATGCTGATGGCCTATTTACTGCAGAGAGTCACAGGTAATATTACTGTATATGATTCATTTGCTTTTCTTCCGGCTTTTCTGTAGGTGTTATAGAAAATAGTTTCAAGTGGTCACTGAAATTTCCCTTGTGAATGCTTATTGTGCATTCCTTGAAGTTTCTTCTGATAAATGTTTCTCAAAAGCTGTCATGTTAATTGGGTTATGCCGTGCCCATCTTGTTGAGATTTTGTTTTCTTGTAGGTGCAATAGCTAATTTATCCATTGGTGCTCACATTTATGCATTTCTTTTGATTTACTAGTATGTTGCCCAGCAACATCAGCAAGAGCACGTTTTTCTGACGTCCACTGATACTTTGACAGATGTGATATGAAATATGTTCTCCTTGAGATGGATCGTATCCTGCGTCCCACTGGGTATGTCATCATCCGTGAATCAAATTACTACTTAGATGCTATAGCAACTATAGCCAAAGGTTTGAGATGGAGTTGCCAAAAACATGACACTGAGTACAACGTTGAGAAGGAGAAACTGTTGATTTGCCAGAAGAAACTTTGGTACTCGAAGAGCAGTCAACACTGAGAAACTAAAACCTCCAAACATTGGTGAAATACAAAAGTAAATTGCTTTAACAGCAACAGGAAGGTGAGAGATTCTGTATAACAGCAACTTCTTGTATGGGCTGCTAGAATGAAGCTTCCCAAGCAGAGGTGCCTGCATTCATCTGCAAATAGGTTGAATAGATTTTTTGTAACACCCGCGGTCCATTCACTTTAATAACAGTACCATCTGGTTTCGCCTCATCATATATCTTTTTTTTTTTTCATTTTAGTAAGGTTGTATTCTTTTCAAGCATATAGGATCCGGGTTCATAATTAATCACATCTTGTGTAAGAAGCACTGTATGCGGGTGGGATGGTGCAAAATAAGTCTTTATCATCAGATTCATTACTATAAATAGTTCTTGGGTGTCTTCTCAAGTGTACTATTAAATACTTTCACACTTGAGTAAGTCCTCTCTGTTCACCCCTTTGTTGGAAATATATTGTCTTTAAATGTGTTTTCCTTTTAATGCAAGGCTTGTGCTTGATGCCTTTTTAGGTTTGTTATCTACCAAACTTGTGAGCTGCCCTTGGAAGATGATTTGTACACTTTTTTTTTTCTCTTTTGCTGCTTGGGCCTCTTCTCAATTCCCTTTCATAATATGGTTCAGCAGTATCTGTGAAGAAAAGAATCACTTCCGAGGAGGCATCCTTTGTTTTGACGCATGCTACTTTTAAGCTTTCTGCAATAATTTTTCATGTGAACCCCAGTCTCATGAGTAATCTAGTTTCAATATTTGCATGATCTTAATAAATATATGATCCCCCAATATCTTGTTTATGTCAGATCAAATCAATTATCATTAGTAATCATGTAATTTGATAACAATTTTTTTTTTGGGCGTTATCTCTGATAGTTAAAAGTGCACTAAATTTTCAAGATGATTTTTTCTCCTACTAGATTAATGTAGTCATAATTTTAATATTTGACTCATATAATTCAACCTATTTATTAAGATTATAAAATAAAATAATTCAGAATATCGAAAGCTTAGAGAATTTAAAATAATTTTCTCAACGATGACGATCCTAAATTCGAACTATTACATTCTTCATATTTGTGCCTCATTATGATTGTTAAAAAAAAATAACAATATCAGTAAATACTTTACAGAAAAAATAAGTATTATATGATAGCGTATGCATGCTCGTAATTTTGGTTCAATGGAATTCTCAATTTTTTTTTCTTAATCCAAAGTTATGAGTAAGTTTAGGTCAAAAGATGTATATTGCACGTACTGCTGCAACATATTAAGTAACCTCCGTATATTAATTTTAGAGCTTAAAATGAGACTATTAGCTGATGTATTATTTTTCGACAGGAGTGTTAAAATCGCTAGCAGTTAAACCAAGAAACGTCGATAATTTAATTCTTTCGAAAGTTTAGTTTAAAAATGTTATCTTAAATTAAATTAAGATATAATTAATATATATTAAAAATATAATTAATTTAAAATCTTGATTAAACAAAACTCGAACTTGCTCCGAGTCCACGTGGCGGCATATCATGGGTTACCTACCGCCAGCTCGGAGACCGCTCGCTAGTCGCCGCTAACTAACGACAAGGTCACACCACAAGGCGACGGCCCCCTGCGCCGTTCCACCTCCCACCTCCCGGTGGGCCCCCACCCACAACAGCCAACTCGTACGGGCGGAACTCTTTTACCAGATCTGCTCCTGGCGGAACATCGGACCCCTTTGTCGAGTTTTCTTTTTTTTTTTACCCGTTCGAAATTTTCGATGTCTAAGACTACTAGCACTTGACTAATTCGGAGTTGAGGTAAAGAGCATAATGATATCCCTCTGACCAAATTGACGACTCCGAGGTTCGAATTCGGAGCTATTAATTCTTTGTCAAGATTGTTAAGATCGAGATTTTACCTAAGATCGAAGGAGAGTTGTAAGATCGACGATTGGACAAAGATCGTTTGATTTTATGAAAAATCTTATGAAGATCGTAAAAATCTTACGACTTAGATCGTAAGATCGATAAGGAGTTAAATATAGAAAAATCGTATGATAGATAGTAAAAGATCGAGATCTTAATAACCTTACTCTCGATCTCTTAATTCGGAACACATTCCGCTATCCCAACCAAATTTGATCGAGTTTAATTTAAGCTCCCGACGCATCCTGACCGTTGGCTATCACCGGATATCGCCAACGCATCGGTGCTGCCCGTACTTTATCCATCTGTCCATATAAATATAATANATCGAGTTTAATTTAAGCTCCCGACGCATCCTGACCGTTGGCTATCACCGGATATCGCCAACGCATCGGTGCTGCCCGTCCTTTATCCATCTGTCCATATAAATATAATAATGGCAAAGCGCTACACGTTGGATCGCCATTTTGCCACAGAGCCAAGCAAACGGACGCGAGAGAGAGAGAGAGAGAGAGAGAGAGAGAGAAGAGAGAGAGAGAGAGGGGTATCGATCCCTTCCCCTCTTTTTTTTTAAATTAATTAATTTGTTCTCTGCTCTCTCGCTCGTTTCTTTTCGTCCTCGTGTCTTGTTGTCGGATCGGCAATTTCCCATCTGCTCTCGCGGAGATCGGGTCTTAGGGTTTCGTCTCCGGCCGCCGGTTGTAGGTTTCCGGCGACGCGGACGACCTGGGATTCGCTTGCTGCGAGTTTGATGGCTGGCTTTTGTCGGATAGGCATCCCGGATCGACGAATTAGGTAATGTTGCTCCTCTTTATTTTTTCTTTGGGCCAATTGTTCGAGTAGTTGTAGTGGTTTCCTCTCCTTCGCTACTTTATTTCGCTCATTCTTGTTGGTTAGCGATTTCGACCGCTTTGCCTGGTCGATTCGTGAAGTGGTTGATTGCTATGCCTTCAGTAGTTTCTTTTACTGCTCGGATCGGGTTGGAATGTTGATGTCAAAAAAACTAGTTGATTGAATTCGAATTGAGGCGTTAATTGTTAGAGATCGATAAGCTTGTGCTGTCCTTATTCATTGTGCAGCTTTAATTAATGTTGGAATGTGCTAATTTAACTTCAGATGTTTGAATGAGAGCATGACCTTGTAATTTGTGTCATTTTAGGAAACCATGTGCTTGATTTTGTTAGGTTCAGGTGCTTCTTTCCATCTTGAGCGTATTACTACGTGATCTTAGGTACAGTGGCCCGGATGTTTGATGGTTGGTCATGTATTTTGCTCCATGAGTCGTAACTTGTTTGATCTATCTTCTACATTGCAGTTGCCAAGCATCTGACCATGTTGTAAGCTAATGGTTACTCATCCGTTTTCGTTAATTTATTTTTGGGTTCAAATGTCAATCAGATTTATTGAGCTACAATGTTGATCACATTGTTTACGAGACTTAAGTTGTTTTGAACTATCTTTTACATTCGGTCAATATTATACTCTGTCTGATCATGTGTCTGTCAGTGTTGGATACATCATACATGCTTTTTTTTCAAGCAAAAATGTTGTACTAAGATTGGTTGTTATTCTGCAACAAGCCCTTTAGTTGTCCTCTTTTATTTTTTGTTTTTGGAAATTCTGATAATTTTTGTCAGTAATAAAATTATGGAACTTTGTGGAACTATAATGTTGATTGACTGTCTTCTTTTATGATAGCCTGGGAGAAATCTTTGTGAATTTGCAACTTCACGGCTGCTGTTAGGATATGGAAGAAATGCACTTTTCTTTTTGCCACTCCCAGTTCATGTTTTTGTGGATATCTGCTGCTCCATATCCACATAGATTGGACCAATAAGTTCTCAATTGGTGTTTTCTTGCTATTGGAGTATTTCTTTTTGCACTTAGTGGACACCTGCTGCTCCATACCAACATAGGACCAATGAAGTTTGTTCCCAAAAATACTTCCGGATCATTGTTGTGCTTCCACAAGTAATAAAAATATTTAACGTTCATGATATGATTATATGCATTGCAAGTCAATATGATCTAACATTTTATTCCATTGTAGTGCTTCACCAACACAACTCATGCTTGAAGTAAGTCTGATATTGCAAGTTATTGTCACCAAAGAAATAATCAGTGGGGTATGGTCTTACTCTGTCTGCCTAAAACTCTTCATCTAAAGGCATAGGCCTTTGTAATACTATAGCACTGATATTTTAGTTCCCTTCCTTTCCCTCAGGGTTAAACTAGCAGGAGGTATTATCATCAGTCGTTGCTCTTTTTGTCCAAACGAGTGGCTTCTAGTTTGATTCAGTTTCTGCTGGCTCCGGTGCATAGCCTCTGCATTCGTCTATTTGATTTGTTTTGTTCAGTTATGATGTGTGCTTGAGCACTGTTAAAGTAGGGAAGGCATGTGATAAAAAAATTAAAAGTATTCTTGAAGTTGATTTCTTTTTACTCTTCTGGATAACTAAACTTAGTTCAACAGACTAAGATGAGATGCACTATTTTCACTGGTAGTTCCATATAACGTGGAACTTTAACAAGGAGCAATAGTTTCACCTTTGAAGAACGATGCAACCTGTTGCGTATTAAACTGGGCAGTGAATCAGTGCATGAGACAGTGTAACCTTTTGTACTATACTTTCTCGTGGCGACATATTTTTTTGTCGCATAAGTGGTGGTGCTCTTAACAAGGAGTTTGAGGTGTCTACTAAACTTTTCTGCTGAAAAGATGGAAAGGTTAGTTTGATTTATCATATGATTATTCCCAGATTCAAGCAAAATATATAGAATCTTTAGAGATCCAAATCTCTGTACAGGTACAAGTTAATAAAGGAAGTTGGTGATGGAACCTTTGGGAATGTTTGGCGTGCTATAAATAAGCATAGTGGGGAAGTTGTATGTTACTTGCATTCCATTCCAATAGTACTCTTTTGCAAATTAGGTGACCATCTTTTTTAATGGTTCTGATTCTTTTGTTGACATGTAGGTTGCAGTGAAGAAAATGAAGAAAAAGTACTACTCATGGGAGGAATGCATTAACCTTCGGGAAATAAAGGTAAGCACCACTCTACCATTCTGGAGTTTTATGTGGATAGCTTTATTTGTTTTCCTCAAAATGTTTTTTATTTCTCCAGTCCCTTCGTCGAATGAACCACCCTAACATTGTCAAGCTGAAGGAAGTTATACGAGAACATGATATCTTGTACATCATATTTGAGTATATGGTATGTATGATGTTATGTTGATGGACATCAATATGACTGATTCATTCTTTTACTAGGTTTAAAGCTTATGGTTTCTTTATCCATGCAGGAGTGTAATCTTTATCAGATAATGAAAGATAGGGTCAAAGCTTTTGCAGAATCCGAGATTCGGAATTGGTGCTTTCAGATATTTCATGCCCTTGCATACATGCACCAACGGGGTTATTTCCACCGTGATCTTAAGCCTGGTAAGTGGTAACAGAACTCTCCTTTTGTTTCTTAAATGCAGTGTGATAAAAATTACAATTGCCGAATTAGAAAGCTTGCATTTGTACTTTGTATGAATAAAGTTTATATGTGAAAACATGAAATGACCCTTTGAACTTGGTTACGAGAACTTCACGTCATTAATGTGCTTGGTTTCTTACACCATCGGTCTGGGATAGACAACTATGTTTGATAAATTGTTGAGGTGGCTGATCTTTTGGTGCTTTAGCATGATTTCAACCCCTTTATGTGGAGGTGTTTTGGTGACATGGGATCTAGGTGGCCTTGCCGTGTTTCAAACTTGACACTGTCATTTTTGGTTTTTGGGTGGACAACATGTATATATCTATGCTTACAACAACAACAACAACAACAAAGCCTTAATCCCCACTAGGTGGGGTCGGCTACATGGATCATACGACGCCATTGCGATTCGTTGATCCATGTTCATGAGATTCGACGAGGTTTTACGTTGGCTGTCGAGGCCTAACACAACCCTCCTCCTTTATCCGGACTAGGTGGGGTCGGCTACATGGATCATACGACGCCATTGCGATTCGTTGATCCATGTTCATGAGATTCGACGAGGTTTTACGTTGGCTGTCGAGGCCTAACACAACCCTCCTCCTTTATCCGGGCTTGGGACCGGCTATAAACATAGGCGGAGTTGTATATATCTATGCTTAGGCGAAAAAAAAATTGTTGACTTTTAAATTGATCATTTTAGTTTCAACTTATGTATAGAGGTTGGGCTAAAGCTAATCTAATGAATATTAAAGAAAAATAATGAGTTGTGTCAGCAATATTGTTAGGTTCTGTTCCCAGCATCACACTTTAGTTTTTACCTGATATTTATGGGTTTCGATGTGTATAATATTTTCCTTTTTCTTTTTCATTGGGGCGTTTGTTTTCTTACATCTGTGTTTATGTTGTTCTTGTTTTTAGAGTTTGCTTAATTTGGATCTTTGAAATTCCAAAGTCAAAGAGTGTTCCAGTTTTATTTGTGTGCCATCAGCACTTTCCTGTATTTAAGGTATCTTTCAACCTTCTTGCAGAGAACTTGCTAGTCACAAAAGATACAATAAAGATTGCTGATTTTGGCCTCGCCCGGGAAGTTCATACACAGTCGCCTTATACGGAGTATGTTTCTACTAGATGGTATGTAGCTTTATTTTACACTGTTCACTTTAATAATGAATGATTGTGATTATGATCATAGTTTTGTATGAATATACAAGGTACAGAGCACCTGAAATTCTGTTACAGTCGGCGTCGTATGAACCTGCAGTTGGTATGTCTCTTAGTAATAAGGAACTGTTCATTCAAGTAATGCCAATTGCATTGCTGATGATGGTATGTTTCTTGACAAATATTAGATATGTGGGCTATGGGCGCTATCATGGCTGAGCTTTTCACACTTAATCCTCTTTTTCCTGGCTCAAGGTATGTGACCATTCCATTTTTTGAGGCACCATTCAGTTTAAAACATGAAAGTGCTTTCAAGATACTTTGTATCCATTTCTTCTCCTTCAAAGTTTTTGTGCAATCTAATCTTCTCTTGATTAGAGCATGTTAACATTTTCTGCAAATCTTCACTGCTAACACTGAACATGTCCAATTCAAATCAGCAGAGTAGTTTGGCTTCTTTGGCAGGTCAAGTATTTAAAGAAAAATGTCTTTGTATCACCATTTGCACAAATGAAGCCTGAAACTAGCTGATGGATATTATAGACAAGTTAACTTCTTCAATTGCTTAGGCATCTAGGCTAATTATTTATTAAGCAGTCAGATTTCCATCAGCTAGTTTCAGGCTCCATTTGCACAAATGAAGCCTGAAACTAGCTGATGGATATTATAGACAAGTTAACTTTTTCAATTGCTTAGGCATCTAGGCTAATTATTTATTAAGCAGTCAGATTTCGGCTTTCATCAATTTTCCTGTCAAAGTTCATTCTGATACATGGAGTCTTTTGCAGTGAAGCAGATGAAATATACAAAATTTGCAGTGCTATTGGTAGTCCGGATAAGAATACTTGGCCTGAAGGCTTGCACCTTGCAGAGGTTATGAATTATGAGTTCCCACAGGTATTTTATTGTTCTGTTTTTGATATTCTGAAATGCATTCCACTTGTTGTAGTTATCTTGTGTTGGAACATCTGTTTGGTGTTACTTTTAAGTTGTAGACATATAGTCAAAAAGCTTAGGTGGCAGCTCATATTGTGGTCACCGTGCATCACAAATGACATTTTTTTTATATAGACTAGCATGCATGGAACTTCAACTAACTCTTCATGTTTGTTGATTCTTAATGTCATATACATGTAATATTCATTTCAAAACAACAGGATGTCTGTGTCTTTCCGATTACGAGTATGATAACTGAATACATCTGTGCTAGTCTCAGATTTTACTCAACTATTCTTGCACTGTCATCTCTATTTCTGAAATTCTCAAGACTTCACTTCGAGAAGTTTATAATTCCATTTCCTGATGCACTTGTTTCAGTTAACTGATTTATAAGCTGTCCAAATAATCTTTTGCATGACAGATATTCTTTTACCCGGTGTTCTATTTAAGCTTTTCATCTTACCAGTCCCTTTTCTTTTCCATACAGCTTTCCAGTGTCCATCTGTCAGCGTTAATTCCTTCAGCTAGTGAAGAAGCGATCAGCCTTATTACGGTGAGTCTTCTATTGCTTTGATGCAATGCCTAATTGTGATCTAGATGAATTAGAATAATCTTTGTCTGCAGCGTTTAAGTCCGATCTGAGTTTCAATCCTTGCATTTTTCATGCTCTTTGTTGTAGTTGCTTTGTTCATGGGATCCCTGTAAGAGACCAAAGGCTGCAGAGGCCCTGCAACACCCTTTCTTCCAGGTAGATCTTACCCATGCTTATTCAATATAAAGATGATTAAGTTGCTATTTCTTAGAGGATGAACTTTGGAAAGTTTTTAACTATTGTCGCCATCTAATAGCCATGCGTTTGTGTTCCTTCATCTCTCCGTCCAAAAAGGGCAGGCATGCTGAGCACACCTCCTGGTTTGTCATGTTTCTATAGTTGTTGTGAATTCAATCTCAAATAGTTTGGTATACAAACATTATTTTTCATTTGTCCTTTAGTCAGTGTGAAAGGAGATAAGGATCAGAGGACTGCCAGAAGATATTCCACGGGAGTGGTATCTGTTGCACGCTCTGCAAGTAATTTTTCTCCAGTGAAGTCAAAAGTTTCACTAAGGACAGGTAATTTTGGTGAAACAGTAAAAAATGCAGTCTTGTACTTTTATCAGGAGTCTCATAGCCCTCTTTGTCACAGGTGTTCAAAGAAAGTTGGAAATGTCTAATCAGGTTCAGAGCTACCATTCTTGTTTCCCTTTTTCTTAAGTTAGCCAATTATCCTAGAGACAAACATGATTAGTGGTTTTTAATTATAGGAACATGAAAAAGTTGGGAAGTCCATTAAGAACCTGAAGCACGACCTTAACCCTCCAGCGAGAAGCAATCCAGGCAAGTCTATGGAACTAATGGCTGAACCCTACGGTCGAATTCCATGCGTGCTAGTTAAGTTAGAGATTCATTGTAAAAGTTGCAAACAACATTTATCATGCAATATATTGTGTGAGGCACAATATTTCTCAGCATTTGGGGATAACTTCAACCAATTACCACACAGTGCCAATTTCTGTTGTGGTTTAAACATTCAAATCTTTCTTGCATGCTATGCTTTTCATTTGCATTTTAATTGAAGATTATATTGTTTGGCAGTTTTGATGCCTGCGATCTCTTTTTCTAACATTAAGTGCTCCTCTCTTCTGAAAATTTGCAGCAAGTAATTTGGTACGAAACCCTCGCAGAATGGCTGAAGTACCACGAACGACCACACACGTTGAAATACCCTCTGCCAAGGCATCTTCAGATGTGGCTAGCAAGTTAGCGGGAATCTCACTCAGCTCTCGCGTACAGCGAAGTGGGAAGCCTTCAACAACTGTGACAAAATCTGGCACTTTGCGCAGGCAAACAGAGCGATAGTTTATTTGGCTTGCCACTGCAATGTTCTTCTGTTTTGTTGTGAAAACTCATCCTTTCATGGATAATTAATGATGTATGTGTTCTATTATCCCTTGCATTTTGCCAGTAGTTGAGCAGCTTAATATTATCCTTTGCATTTGCCAGTAGTTGAGCAGCTTGATATTTAGAATTTAAGATGTTGCGTTTGTTTTGGCTTTATCAATTTTATTCCTGACGCCCTTGTTATTTTTATTTGCATGTATCCGGTGTAATACTTTATTTTAACCATGCCCACGGTCTAAGGCCCTGTTTGGATGTGTAGTAAAATTAAAATATCTTTTTAATACGACGTTTTTTTTTCGCTGACGAAAAATTTTACTTTTTGCTGTTTAGCAATAATTTTGAAAGACTTTAAAACCGACGTTTTGAGTGGAAAACGTCCAAAAAAATTTTTTTGATCGTGGCTCCGTTTTTTTTCCTACGCCGCTTGCTCACATCTCGCCCTCAACTTTGTTCCCTCTTTATTGCATCACGTCCCTCTTCCTCAGCCTTCTTTCCTCTTTATTGTTGAGATTTTTTTTTGTTTATACCATTAATAACAACAATGTCAATTTATTATATTAAATTTATATTATATTAGAATATTATATTATATTATGGAATTGCTACATCTCTTAAAATAATTTTGGGCCGTCATTCTTCAATTGACCTCCTCCTCCTTTTTTCCGATATATTTTTTGGTATGTTTTTTTATATGGTTGGCCTCCTTCTTTGATCTATTAGTTTACACCTCTTATTATATTTTATAACTTATTATAGTCCTGTTATAATACTATAAAATTATCTATCTTACGACATTTTAAATTATATATATATATAGATATATACATTATATATATATATATATATATATATATATATAATTTAATGAATTCTATTTATATTGCCATATTAACATGGTCTTGTTATAATAATTATAATAATTATAATAATTTCATATTATCATATTTATATGTGTTATAATAAATTTAAGATTGTGATTATAATTATATTATAGATATTTAAATTTTGTAAATATTTTTTAAGTATTGGAAAAAAATTCGAGATGCAATATCCAAACACCCAATTTAATTTTTTTTCGACGTTTATTAAAACGTAGTAATATACTTTTAGAAAAGTGCTTTACATCGTTTTTAAAAACTTAAGAATTTTTTTAAAACACCCAAACAGGGCCTAAAGATTTTGTTTTACCCATCTCTTTTCATTAGGATGTATTCCATTGTATATATTTTTCATTCATGGAGAAAATAGGAAATAAAAATGGAAATATATTTACTTAGCTTTATTGAAAATGCTTCGAAAAAATATTTCGAAATAAAGTAAAAAAAACAGAGCTAAAATAGGAAAAAAATAACATGGATAGGTTTTGACCCAAAAAACTCGGATAAACTCAGTGAACTCGGTAAACTCGATAGAAATAGATAAACTCGAATGAACTTGCAAGTGGACTTATAGAAGTGAAATATTTAATTGAAGTTTGAAAGTACATTTTCAAAGTAAATATGTATAAAAAAATATAAAATACATGTTTTAAGATTTTGTCAAAACCTTCCAAGCATCAACACAATTTGTTTCTTTGTAACTCTTTCAATGCTAGGGTTTGGCAATTAGTAACCATCAGCGATTCAAACATTTGAAGACATGAATTAGTGTTACAAAGATCAGAGAGCTTGAAAATGATGAATCATTATTTACTTTTCATATGAGATTTAAAATAAATTAAAATTGATGCATGAAAAATATTAATGATTTAACTATTTAGTGTATAATATATTTTTATATATTTAAAGCTTGTACATAATTTTAGAATTTAAGTTTTGAGTTTGAAAACCTTGCTATCTTAACTAAATAAAATTTAAGAAGGCAATAAATCATGTTTATCCAACATTTAAGAACCCACTAAATCAGAAGTTAAACAAGATGATATATCATATGAGACCCAAAAAAAACACGGGATTAAGAGACCCATTACAATTAAAGAAAAGTGAACTAAGATAATTGGCAACCAGATGTTTGTTTTGAGATTACTAAATGTAAAAATTCCTCATTTTCCATGTTTCATCTTTGGTTATGTTAAGCGTTCTCTCTCTCTCTCTCTCTCTCTCTCTCTCTCTCTCTCTCTCTCTCTCTCTCTCTCTCTCTTATATATAAATATATATATGTAATCTTTTTGGGCATCTGACTCAAATTGTTCCGTCCATCTACAGGTATTGGCTTTGTATCCGCTCCTGGTTCTGCTCCCACCACAATTTTGCATTCACCTCCCCGAACCTTTCACGACTGCAACATTCAGAACAAACGAGGGGAACAATTTTAACGCCGGAACACAAGAACAGTAACAGGAATCTAATCTCGCGACATTTGCTTGTTTTTTTTTTTTTTTACCTGAATCGGACTCGTCGGAGCTCCCGGGTGCCGTCGGCCAGCTCGCGAATGGTGATGTAAACCCCCGGCTCGTCCTGCTCCACCCACTCGGCCATCTCGAGGTCGCTGGCGTTGCTGATGGAGACGCACGCCTCGTCCCGCGACGAGGTGGTCGTCCTTGACGCGTCCACGGAAGACGCCTCAGCGGCCGTCGTCGGGGCGCCCGACGGCGGCTGCAGATAAAACGGGAGTATGTGCTCCGAAGGATCTGGCACGGTCGGGAAGTGGACGCCCCTGTCGGATACTGGACGCGGCGGCGGCGGTGGAGGAGGAGGTGGCGGCGGTGCCGGTGGCGACTGCCTGTTTGTGCTCCTCACGAGCCTCTCTTTGTTCAGTGGAGGTGTCACGGGGCTCTCTCTTGTGGATCCCACCCTGGAATAGAAGGATTCCCTCTGCACATCCAAATTTGTTTGTTAGATTTGAAGACTGACAGATGAATCAGATGTTGTTAACGAAACATTGTACTTTCAGGTATAGCATAGCGTGTGTAGTACGGCAACAGCAGAAAATAACGACACTATCTATATAAAAAAATATGAATATTGTTCATTTGTATAAAAAGTGTCGTGTGTTGTACATTTTTTTTCTTTATATATGAGGACAGAGAGCGTGTAGTATACTTTTAGTGTAGTACGCAAAATTATCAAGATCTCGATCTTTTACGATCTTCATATATTTAAGCTCTTATCGATCCTACGATCTTCATAAGATCTTTCACAAAATCAAACGATCCTTGTCCGATCGTCGATCTTGCAACTCTCCTCCGATTTTAGGTAAGATCTCGATCTTAACAACTTTGGTAGTACGTGTAGCGCAACAAAAAGTAATGACAAAAAATGTCATTACTTTTTGTACGAGTTCGCTACACATTCATTTTTCCCCCTTATATATATATATATATATAATGTTGACTGGCAATGCACAGATTTGAAGTATGAAACAAATGGATATTACACAGTGAAACTAGTTAAAGAGTGCAAAAATTAAACCTTGCCATCATCGGATCTTGGTGGAGTTGGAAGAGCCTGGCGGTTAAATCTCTGCACATTATAGAGCTCCATGATCCTGTCATAGTTCTCTCCCCACCACCTCTGCGCTTGCCACTTGTTAAACATCTCCCGGCTTTAATTAGTCGTTCATGCAAAGATATATTGTGTTCACCAGTGAGTTATGGGTTTCTTTTCCCCCATAAAACGGTAACAATTCACAGTTATAAGTACCATGTTTAATTGCACATATCAGCAAAGATTTTGAAGGTTAACCTGAATCGAATGCGCTTGAGATCGTTGCCGGCGCCGCCGGGAAGGGACATGAAGGTGATATGGACCCCGGGCTCGACCTGCGCCATCCACTCCTTCGGCTCACCATTGTCCTCCAAGACCACGTCGCCCTCGGCCGCGGCCATGCCGACGCCGGGTATCCATTTCGCCCTGCTCTCGCTGTTGACGCTCGTGAAGTCCCATGCCGGAGTCGAGCTCGAACTCCCAGCCCGGAGGTAAGTGTACTGACCGCCAGCGTCGGAGCCCGTGTCATCGTCAAAGTACGAGCTGGGGTGCCGGTGCCGGACGCTCTTGCTTCTGAACGATGATAAGTTGCTACCTCTGCCGCCGTCGTGCCGGCCACCGCCTTTGCATTGGCGCGACGAGCCGGAGAACTTTAGTACCATCTCTTTGATCTGTAGCAGCATTATAACGGATAAAACAAACAAGTTTTCATATAATTCTTGCTTCTCTAAACAAAGCTTGATATCAAACAGGCTGCAAAAGTTACTAAATGTTAAGGACGCCTTTCAAGGCATCGGATTGCGGGATACAGAGCAGTCAATGGAGGTGTCATACTTGGAAGAACAAGAAATCAAAAGAAAGAGAGTAATGGTTACTACTTTTGCGTCAAAGTGACAAATACCATATTCTTCATTGTACAAACAATGATGAAAGAGATGTTATATCGAAAAAAGTTGGCTTCTATTGTCAACATTCATTAAGTGGTGAACTACTTTTTGCTCCCATGCCTTCCAAAGGAATCAATTGTAGACAATTCCACCGTTCGAATTTAAGATATATGATGTTCAATTAAAGTTCTACTTTGCACGAGTCGGGAAGGACATGAGAAGGCATTTTCCCAAGCCTGTTCCTGATGGCCAGTAAAGAGAGCTATGTACATCCAGAGAGACAGTCTCCTCCATAAAGTTGGTCTTAATTGTTAGCATAATTTTTGCAAATAAGAATTCATTGTTAAGTGGCCTCTTTTAAGGAGCAAACACCAAAGCCGAAAGTGGAGACTTGTTACAATGGTGGGAGGACAAGGCTTGTACCTCTTGTCTGGAAACAGAGTGTACTCGGGGGACCTACATGTTGACCGAGAGCAACCATGGAATCATGAGGCATTTGAATGCCAAATAATGGAGTCATCTTGTAGTGTGCATTATGATCTATGCATAAAGCATAAAGGTATTAAAATACTGTTACTTAGTAGGATAATTATCATGTAGCAACTCAGTGTTCATTGCTCCTGATAAAATTATTACTTGACAATTTGTACAACAGAGTATCATCATCTTTGTTTTCTTTTATCTCTTTTGCTCAGTCTAAGTCAGATTGCTTCCCCCAATGATATATGCTAAATCTGGTCTAAGTACAGTCTGTGTCTGCCATGGGTATAAAGCATAGGCGACAGGCTACATGGTACAAACCTAAGCCTGCAAAGACTGTCCCTGAATCCAGCCATGACAAATTAACAATAGAAACAAAAAAAAATATAATAATAGAAAGGAGGGCCCTTGATGGGCCATAGCCCATCTTGTAGCCCAAGGACCACCACCATTTCCCTACCTACAAATCCGCTTTATTCCTTCCTTAGAACACACAGCAAGGGCGGATGGATCCTTCTGATTGCACATCCAACGGATGTCTTTCCATCAGAGCGCACCTTTTGAAGGAAAATAAAGAAAAAAAAAAGGGAGCCGAAACATCTGCCTACTACTGTACAGTATACACTACTGTCTACCTATTTTATTTGATGGGGATATCAAATTCCTTGTTTAATAATAAAGGCAGGAACAAAGGCGAGCAAGTTCCCACTGGCCAAAAGAGAAAGCGAAGTAACACCCTTCCCCCATTGCCAAAGTATACAACTCTTTCTTGGACTAACAAGCCAAAGCCCCTGCATTTCTGGATCCCCATGCACACCACCCCATGTAGTATGTAAGGGCAATGGAATGAATGACAGACAGGGACCTCCTCCCTCGCCCCTCTATGACCAGCCTTTTGTCCAAAGTGGACCAAGAGACCTCTCTGTCTCTCTCTCTCCAAAGATAGAGCTGCCAACTGCTATCTTCACTTATAAAAACACCATTCTCTTTGGTTTCTCGCTCCTGTTTCTGTCTGTCTAGGTTGCTTTTTTCAGTAAAAGAGGCATTTACTGAGCGGCTTATAGTGGTGGAACAGCTTTGGATAGCAGTAGAATGGGTCAGGCTTGTTGTTTTCACTCAATCGGGGTGTTACCCTCTCCAACGCACTACTGACCACCGGACAACACACCTTTGCAAATGGTCCCTCTTCAGCTGCCAGAGTTCCTGCCAGGAAACAAGTTCTCTTGGATGGATGGCTCAAGCACCTCCCTCTCTTTAAGCTTTAGTTTGTTTCAACAACAGCAACAACACATGTTCATGACTCATTACACGTTGAGCACGTACAACAAGAGCAATGTCCTATGCATGCATGCAGGGATAAAGAAAGAGCCAGAGAGAGAGAGAGAAGTGTAGGGAAGAACCTGAGAGGTGAGGCTTTTGACGGCCTCTTTTGTACTTGGATTGTTGCTGCTGTTGGACGCTGCACGCGAGGCGTCCCCTCCTCCTCCTCCTCCTCCATCCTCTATCTCGTGTTTGGTACACGCAATGCAGGCCAGCATCCTTTGTTGTCTGCTTTAGCAATGCACCACCCTGCAATGCACGACGAAATGATGATGTTGTGCTAAACAAATGAATCCAGTGAAAACTACACAACGTCGCAGTCCCCCAAAAGAGAAGCCTCGGCTGCCTAATCGGTGGTACACAAAACTCTTTAAGCATGGGGAACCGGCACCACTGCAAGAAGAAGCCAAGGAAAGGCCCCCTGCACAGGTCGTTTTCAAAATTTAACCTGCAAACATCGATGGACGCTAATCCCGAAGGGGTTTGGATCGTTAAATCAATGTGTGACTGACCATGTGACTATGTGAGAGCTCGCTCTTGTTCCCAAATGGCGACAGGGTTCTTTGCTTTTGCTGCAGCCAAGGACTCGCTCTGTCCGTGGACTGTAGAGGGATTCCCCGGATCCAACAGCAGGCAGAGCAGAGCGGAATAGGAAACAGGAACAGCGAAGGACTCGTTGCGCGACGACGAAGAAGGTTCTAAGCTCTGATAGGGGAGAGCAGGAGGAGGAGGAGGGAAGACCAGGTCACAGGCGGGGGAGGAACAGGAACGCGAACAGTGCCAGGGAGCAGCTTGCATGTTAGTTTCAGAGAGAGAGAGAGAGAGAGAGAGAGAGAGAGAGAGAGAGAGAGAGCTTCTCTTTTGCCCTCTGCGCACTGTGCCCTGTGGGCTCTGCTCTCTTTGCTCCTCCGACAGGGAGGGAGCACTCTGTCCATGCATCCATCAACCTCACATTCCAAATGAAACCAACACAGGACACACACACACACTACATGCGCAGACACGAACGCAAACAAAAACATGACGATTCCATGCCAAAAATTCCTGTTCCTAAAGCTAAAGCTGTATGTATGCACTACATCATGAGCACCGCAATAAATAAACGAATCAAACGCGAAAAAAAATACTTGAAAACAAATAATGAGATCGAGTTAAGTAAATAACAAAACGCAAAGAACGTTTTTTTTTTCACCTGCGACGCTTCGTTCTTCGATCAAACACCTTGTGGTATATATCTCGCGAAGCTCTTCTCTTCTCTTGGCCAAATCAAACAAAAAAAAATTCTGCATAAACCCAAAAGGAATGGATTAAATTACCAAGAATAGTAATCAAAGATTCCGAACTAATCTGAGCGACGAACAAATCAAACACCAAGTGGAACTCGTCTCACCCTTGAAACCCCGACGAATGGCTTCAATCAGCTCCACCACAGAATGGAACGCGGTGATGGAATCCGGTGCAGGAACGGCAAGGGCCAAATGGAGCGCGACCGAAGAGATGGATAGAGAGAGAGAGAGAGAGAGAGGCCGCAATGATGCCCTGCTTTCGATTCTTCCGAAATCCGAAAGCGAAAGCGGAAGCAGAACAGAGCAAAGCAGAGCAAAGCAAAATGGAGGAAGGCAAAGGGAGAGGAAAAAAAAGCCGTCCGCTGTCCGTCTTCGAATCCCAAATGAAACCCCTCCGCTTATTTATAACACCACTTAACGCCCGTTATCTTCTCCGTCGTCTCTTCTTTTTTTTTCTATCTTTACTTTTTGTCTTTCCAAAAAGAACACACTCTCTATGAATCTCCATTTAATACACTCTTTTGGAAAACAATTGTTTTTTTTTTCATAATTTTTTGGATAAGAATAATTCATATTGTAAATTATAATAACTTTTATTATGAACATAGTAATCATTGTATTGATTTCACGAACAAAATTAAGGTCACTATCTCTATCCTAAATATATATATAGAGAGGATAGAGTGTGTGTAGCACATTTACGTGTCTAACAACATAAATTATTTTATTAAAATTTATTTAATAACTTCGATATTATTATTTTTATTAATTATAATATATTTTTTACACAAGAGAGTGGTCTGATTTAAATTTTTGTTTAATATATTTTATTTTTATTTTTACTTATATCTTGACAGTTGAATGAAGAAATAATAAAGTAAAAAATAATGACTCAACTTATAAATGATCGAATAAAATTCAACGACTAATATTAAGTAGATTATTTTAAAAATTAAAAAAAATAAATTTTATTTGATATCTAAATATTAATTTAGCGTTACACAATGTATCTTATGTGCACGATATATTCTTTTTTTTCTCTCTCTCTATATATATGTCATAGAGAAATGTATAAATGTAGTACAATGAAAGATGTACAAATGTTGTGGTTAAAATTTGGGCGTCAATCAATCAAAGAATCTTGGTAATTAGTTAGTTTGTGATAGTGTATTGAGTAGTCCCATGAGTTAAAATATTTTTTTTTTGGCAAGATAGTTATTGAAATCTCATATGAAGATACCATAAATATTAACCTTGAAAATAAAATATTCTTTTACCTTGAGTATTTTCATTTGTATGTGAATACGGTGGTTCCATTTAAATAGTTTGACAATATTGTATCGCATTATATTCGCTGACAAAATATAACAAATTATATATATATTATGTGAGTGATTTTATCTTAGAATATATCGTATATTTCTATAATTACTCAAAAAACTATAAGTCTTAAATAAATTATTATTTTTTAAAATATATTTTTTATATGAAACTGTTTGTATGATAAAAAAATACGATGTATCCTACTTAAATAGTATATAATTTTATTAAAAATAGAGAATGAAAAAGATAGCAGAAAAAGTAATAAAAAATAAATACTTTCCGTTATCACGATTTGTGCTTTAAATAAATACTTTAGATTTCGTCCGAGTAATTACTATGTCAGTGAATGTATATAGTCACGCATTTAATAGCCTTATTATCATTCTTCATCTACTCATTCTGTCATAAGATACTCATATTTTATAATTATTTTAAGATATCTTTATGGTCGCTCTTGAAATTTTAATATCACCCTTCATTACACATTTTTTTTCTTATTTATTTTACACAGATAAATCTATTAACACTTATTAAAAAATTGACGTTTCACTAAAAAAAAGTTAGTACTCTTCTCTGTTAATTAATACTACACCTTTATTTATCAAATATACATCAACTTTTATTACTAATTATTTACTTCATTACAGCTAATTATTATTATGTATACGATTTCCTAGACATATGTTTGGCTATATTTTTTATTTATCTCTGAATTTTATTTATTATTTCCTTGAATTGCTTCATTTTTTGGGTTAGTTGGATAAATATTAGAAATCCATATTAAATTGGTGATAACAACCATTTGGTGATTTATTTATAAAACAATTATCTAAATCACATTAGAGTATGTAATGATCAAATTACTTCTAATGAAGCAAATAAATATTAATAAAAAAGTTAATTCTATTCCGGTGAAAAATCTATGTGTAATATTAATAGATTAGATAAAAAGAATATCAACATATGGATAAGAAATCATATAAATAGTATAATATAATGATGAATAATTAGTTGTAGTGAAGTAAGCAAATAATTAAAAAAACTACATTTTCCAGTGAAAAAACATTTGCAGTACTAGTAGAGATTGAGTATAATATAGGAGAACTAGTATATGATTAACTGTTTTGGGATAAAATTATTTATTAGTATAAAATAGATAGGGGATAAAATAGACAATAAAAAGTGACACTAAAGACACCCTTATTTATGTTAATATCTTTTTTAACCATAGGGTACATGCATTTTGGGACGTTTATAATGTACATCCCATGCTACACCTTTCTTAACCAATCTAATAAACAAGACTGCCATCGGACGAAAAAGCTTAACAACATCAAGTTTCCATGAATGTTTTATTTTTGGAGAAAAAAAGCCTACTTAGCAAGTTAAGTTTCACTAAATAGAATCTTTAACGATATTTCAGGTTACCAAATTCGATTTTTGATAATATTATATCAAATTTGAAAATTTAAAATATCTTTTAAATATTGATACATATCGTCATAATAGTGAAACTACGAAGTCGGCTTTCTAACCTCTTGATATATTTGATCAACAAACAAAATCACCATAAGTTAGAAACACTAAAGTGCACAAAAAAAATGTTGTAAAGAGAATAATGTGAAATATAAATTATATATTTCTGCATAAAAGAAAATCAATCCAAATACACGCTTAAAGTTAGTATGAAAGGCTGAATTCATAAATGTAAACCAATTCTCTTGTTGTGTATAAGCTTCACTATTTCAACTCATTAACTTTTTTTTATTTCGTTCTTAATTAAACACAAAGCCAAATAATAAAATGAGAAGTTATACGAATAGAGAGAGATAGTTTCCTCTATATGGTGGGGGCCTCTTGCACGTGTCCAATACTCATTTATAGTTGTATGATTCACTCTATTTCAGCGATCCTCGCTTGTCGGCACACACGTGTAACCACCTGCTGCCAACGTCCACGAGATCCACACGCTTGTGGACTTGCATCGTCGTTGATCATTGCGGATGGATCACCTGCGGACGTCAGTGCTCACTCTTTGGGCGTGTGACCAGCGATGATCACCACAACAATTCATAGATCATTATATGAACTTTATGATTGCAATATTAAATTTATATTCATATAAATTTTTATGCTGAATTGATTCGTTACTAATTTAGACTCATAAAGTTGTAAGATTAACAAACTTGCTAAAAAAATGAATCGGTTAATTATTCTCTTGCTACTTATGTAGTAAATGAAGATTTTCTATAAGTCTAGTGTAGTAAAAAAGAAAGTGGGAGGCTCAGTGTTAGCAACATATTAAATCGTAAACATTTATCTTATGATGATGTACTCAATATTTACCAACATCAATATATGATTATTTAAGATAATTATATACTAATTCGATTCGCCAAAATTGAGCTTTTGAAAAAATATCACTTTCTCGGTTTGGTCATTCAAAATTTCTAGCTGAATTATTTATAAATTCTTTTTACTTTTTTAAACAGTGAAAAGGGCATGCAAAGCTTCAAATCCATATGCATGAGACAGATATAGTGTTTATTTCAGTTATTTTTATGGCATTTTTTTATAGAAAACTTTGCATTATTCCAAATCCAAAACGCGGCTTTCCTTTTCCTTTATTTTTATTCCGATATTAGACTGTGCAGCTTTTAATTCAAACGATTTTAGAGAGATTTTGGTATCTTTCTTTTTCTTTTTTTTTTTTCTCTTTTGGGTCATATACCAAAGAAGATCGCTTCACTGCTTTCATCATTTTATCTCCTTTCCGCAATCCAGCCTTCAACCCACTTTATAAGTGATCTTTATAGAATGTGCTTGATTATGGTCTAATAATAGAAATGGCAACATTATACCATTTATTTTGGATATGCGACATTAATTAACATTGATTGCGTATATAAAGACAACTATTTTTTTTATGTCAAGCTAATTTTCTGCAGCATGAAAAATAGAATATGTTCTACTAAAATCATTTGAATGTCCATATTTTCTTTGAATTTTTTTATCGTATTAGATATATTTTTAGAGAGGAAAAAGTGTAAGTATGCATCTATTCAGTCTAATCGCTTCCTTCTAAATAATTGTTTTTGTTGTAAATAAGAGGATATGCCGACGTATTAATTATTATATGCTGTTTTTGCTAAAATATTATATATCTATACATCTAATAATTTTGTAAATAAGAGTTCGTCGATCGCATTGATTTTGATCTCAAAAAAAAATATCTATTGATTAATCCAATTCAATATCCATGCTCTGATAGATGTTTTCAAAATTCTATGAGACCAGCTACGATTCAAGTCGTATGCATCTATATATATATATATATANGAGAGAGAGAGAGAGAGAGAGAGAGAGAGAGAGAGAGAGAGAGGACTGCCTCGACTTGGATACGCCCTGAGAGAAGCTACGAGGAGGAGCTGTGGCCGGGGCGACGCTTTTGCCTTTTGCTTTAGTTAGTACATGTGATCAGAACCTCTCTCTCTCTCTCTCTCTCTGCTATTTCTCTTTCTCTCTCATATTAGTAGCTGGGACGAAGCGGAGCATTCATTTCAGATACTTCTTTTTGGCGTCGAAGTTTGTATTAAAGACGTAAAAGATGGAGACTGAGTTAAAGACGAATCGAATCGTTGGAGGGCGGGACGACACAGTGCAATAAAAAGTTTGAACAAATAAAAGCACAACTTATTATAAGAAGAAGCCTCTGAAAGGACTGGCACCCTCTCTCTTCTCTCTCTCTCTCTCTCTCTCTCTCTCTCTCTCTCTCTCTCTGTACTGTGTGTGTATTGTTTAGTCATTAGAACTGATGTCTCGAGAGCAGGGAGTTATAATGAATTAGATGTGCTCTTTTTTTCTTCCTCTTCTTCTTATCAGGAGTACTCATGTTTAGACCTGAATGGAGAGAGAGAGAGAGAGATATGAAATTACATGCAATCGCAGACCACGTAGTACGTACTACTTCTGATGACCCGAGCAGAGCAGCGACCAGTGCTTCCATGCATGCATCTTTTTATAATATGCCGAATTCCCAGGTAAGTAGCGTCGCAGGACATGCATCTAGAATCGATCCGTATCGTATCCTAAAAAAAGTACTCTATTAAGAAGATATAACAGAAATGGTTAAAGTTTGAGATGCCCTTCTTCTCTTATACTTGGATCACATAAGGTCGTAACCAATGTTGCCAGAATAGAACCGAACATCGACCCAAAGGAGCCTCCGGATTAGGTTTAATCGATTGAACCGATTAATAAATAATAGGGTCAATTGGGATACCAACTGTAACAAAAAAATGTCTAACATATGGAGAGGATATTCGAGTATCCTCTGTTACAAGGAGATGAGCTCTACAAGTAACAGAATTAAAGTGGATAAGCTATAGTTTGGCCACCGACCCCTAACAGTAGGAAATGATAAGTAATGGTAGCTTCCAACGGTACACATGACAACCATAATATTTAATCTTATTACCCTTACGTGATATCTAATATATGTCCTTAACGTAGCACCAAATAGTATAATATAAACAGTGTTGATAGTGAGAATCTATCTATAAAATCATCTACATTAAGAATGATATGAAATGAGAAGAAAACTCAGCGCTGTCAATAAGTCACGGGCCATGACTTCGCTTTCACGGCTATGACATCAAGTGACACGAGCCATGACACAATCATCACGCCCCGTGACCCGACAAGGTTTCTTTAGTTTTTCATAGTCACGGGTCATGACTCATGAGTTACAGTCGTGACTCAGTTTAGTTATGTTAGTTATGGTCGGTGACGTAGGTATCACGACCATGACCGAACATGGTTCTTCGCTCCTTGGTGATTACATGCCATAACATGGGTATCACGAGTCGTAAGTTACTAAGTATGACTTGGCGTCACGATCGTGTAGGGTTCACGATCGTGACTCGATCATCACGGCCTTAGTCGTATTATGATGGTACATGCATACTGGCCACGGACCGTGACGAAGGCATCACGATCGTGATTGTAGCGTCACGAGTCGTGACTATAGTGTCATGACCGTGAACATTGACATGACTATTGTGATATTCATATAGTGGTCGAGGTCGAACACTGGTAACGCCTAGACTAAATATCACCGACCGTAACTAAGGTGTCGCGGCTATGAAGTTCATCATCACGGGTCGTGACTATGGTGTCACAGCCGTGACGGTAGAGGGAGTTCTTTCGATTTGATTCTATCTTATTACATCCATTAATATGAGAACTAGAAAATAAAATAATGCGATTTTCGATAAAAGGGAAGACATGAAATCTAGGTTTTGAAGTATTATAATCCAAATTCAAAGTAGAATCAATGGTATGATCAAGGATGACATACAAATAAAGAAAATCACGATCATATTCGTGATAGAAAATATTCAGAGATTATGAATAATTTTTAGATGATCAACAATATAAAACCTAGATCTATAAGTGATTCGCCACAATACACACTTTTGAGTCCATATGCTTGTTGTCCCATTTGATCTTAACTTTTTTTGTGTTCCCTTGCGGTGATCCTTCTCCTAGGCATCGCTCCTCCGTTCGTAGTCCAATGTCGCCCTCTCCTGGATTGCAGGAAAATATTTGCATAGAGAAAAGAAGAAGGGGAAGGTTTTCCTTTTGATGGAGATGATGGAGATAGAGGGGGAAGAATTAGGGCCAGCTCGGAGAAAAAGAATATAATTTCTTGGAGGAAATATTTATAATAAAAGAGTTCAGGTTTATTGAATCATCTCTGAGTTTTCAAATTTTAGGATTTTGAATTTTAAAATAACTAGGATTCTGATTTTTATTTCCTAGTTATGAGGATATCTTTAGAGAAGATAAAATATGAGAGAATTTGAATTTGAAATCGGTTATAAATGATATCTTTTTGGGATTGAAAAGTAGGGGTGTTATAGTTACTCAGTTAGAGTTTTATTTATCTTAAAAATTTAAAGAATTCAGAATTCAAAGGGTGATAATTAAGAGAGACACATATGCTCATATGTATCATCACCATGGGTTAATCTTCATTTAAGCAACACATATGCTCATATGTTGACGAGCCCAAAGGAGGATCATGTGGTTGGTGACCGTTTTTATATGGAGTTTGAGGATATTATATTTTTAATTCTCCAAAATTGAATAAATTCTGGTTCTATCCAAAGACGTAATCCAACTAGAGTTTAACCTAAAAAATCTCAGTTTCCTCTGTTTCTTCTCTCTCGCCTATTTTTTTTTTGTAACAAATTGATATAAGAGCAATATGTTTCGGTACTATTATAGTAATAATTTGTTAACAAAGCAATATATTTTAGTACCATCCATAACAAACTAGTATGTGCAGTCGGACGATGATTCTCCATGAACATTCAACAATGATCCTTCATGAGAGCTTTGGGCTCATCATTAATCATCCATCGTCACCTAAGAGAAGGTATCGACTACAACTCCGCGAGTACAATTCAAGAGTGAAGGTGTGTGGTGCCCACCGCCTCACCACTCGAGCGGGTTCAACCTCGACGCCCATCACCACAAGACACGTCATAGGCGGGTACTAGAAAAGGGCCGTGCCGATCGCCGTGCACGATGACGACAATAAGGGTGTGTTACACTGTCAGGGAAATCACCATTCCACATGGACGAGCATGCTAACACTACCTAGAAGCGTGATGTTGCACAAGCAAGGCACCACATGAAAGTGCATTAGTGTGTCACAAGGACTTCTGTAAATGATGGTGCCACATGCGACATCTAGGTGATCTTGGCACATGGATAATATTTTGGATCCTTTTAGTAACGAAACACAATATAAGAGGTTGCGGAGTAGTCGTTTACCACATAAGATAAGGTTTCTCGTTCTTCCTCAAGTAAAAGTCTTGGCACAACAAGTCTTCGTGTGAGTGTCTTTGTGATACCCCATGTTTTTTTAGAATAATTATCTTTTAGTATCATTACTATACTAGCAAATTTATTAGTATTTGTCATTCTTGTTGCCAATCAAATTTTGCCAAGTGACACATTAAAATAACAAAACATAATTATAAATAAACCCTCTAGATTATATATATATATATTATATATATATATGCTTAGTTAATATTAAATAATACTTATCAAGGATAAACTAATCATGTTAAATATATAAGTTTGATTGGACCACCATTTTGTCCAATGATCAAACAAGCTTGCAATTCGTCACTTCATGCTTTTGATGTTTTTTTTTTACAAACACCTTCTGTTATCATAAAATCCTATAAAAAATTGTGACGATGATTTCATCACTTTGCTAAATCCACAAAAGAATTCAGAAGACAACACTTCAGGTAAAATATTTTACTCTAGATTAATCCTCTAGTTAAGCATATGATTCTTGTAATCATTTGACCTTAAAAGATTATGAAATTTTACTTGCGAACTCCTTTTTAAGTCAACTTTCTATAGACTCCAAGAATATCGAAAACTAAGTTATATGTTAGGAGTTCTGATCTTATCATTACATACTACTCATAATGTTGTAAGTCAGCAAAAATGTCGGATATTAAGTTTTGAAATTAATGGTACAAGGGTGATAAGATTTTGGTACTTGTGTTATTATTGAAGACTTTATATGTGATCATATGTAAATGGAATCAACTCAAAATAATATGTATTAATAAAGTTATCAATTTTTAGCTTTCATGACTTAATCTCCATGTTGTAAGTTGTGCACAAAAAAATAGCTTGATTTCACATTTTTTAGGAAAATGATATGTAAAAATTTTAAGCCATTGAAGCTAAAAATTCATAACTTTATTAATACATATTATTTTTAATGACACATTACTTAGTTTTCCAAGATTTAAAATTAATATAAAACATAAATTATAATGTTGATTTTTCTGCAATCAAATCAGATAAAGATAAAATCTAAAATGTTTATATATATTATTTATCGATAAGTTTCTATTAAGTTAAAACTAGTTTTATATTATTTGGATATGTATAATGAAAGTTCTAAATATATCTTCTACTACTATTATATTTGTCAAGGTGTAGAAATTTACATATAAAGATTGTATTGATAACTTAGTTGTTTGGAAGTAGGTAAAGTACCATCAAGTATTTCGTAATATTTTTTAATCACTTGCTCATCACATCAAGAAAGGTGACCTATTAACATGAGGGTTGTGAAGAAAGATTTAAGAGAAAGACCACTAGGAGTAAGATACGTGGGATGAATTTGCATAGTTTTATTAATATATTTTATGTTATCTAATGCTTGTAATGTTCGTGGTTATTATATGTTCAAATGATATTTCCAAGCATCATGGTTACTTCATAAAAAATGTTAGAGAAAATATTTTTGTATATAGTGTTATACTTTACAAGATATATACTTTTATAAATATAAATAAAGTATATGAAAAAGTGTTGTTTGTTGTAACTAGATGTGATGCCTTATTATTGTTATTGCTATGAAAGTTATATATATATATATATATATATATATATGGAGAAGTACTTGTAAAAGAGTTGCATAATGCAATTATATGTTATTGGCATGAATTAGTTCGCTATTATATAATGTTAGTGTTAATGTAGTTATATGTTATATGATATTATATGACATGATATTATTCGAGAAGATATGATTTGATATCATTCAAGATAATATGATACCCTCAATGGATGATATGATAACCCAACTATAGAAATATATGTAATATACATGATATGATTGATACGATATGATCATATATTTGTATGTCATTCATACATGCATTGATATGATAATCTTGTCATGTTTATATGTATGTTTTGCAAGAGAAATATATTTAATTAACCCTACCGAGTTGATATGTTTGTTTTGCAAACATGATATGATATCCCAACGGGTATACATCTAGCTAGATGATTGATATCATATGACATGGTCCTTGCATACATCTACTTTTATGGATGCGATATGCATCACAATGTATTATTATATTATGATATATTTGTATTATATAGTATAGTTTAATGCTATAGGATAAGTTTCATGGTTATATGATATGTTCATATACTATTTTGATATGATTTTATATTATATGATATATCTCAATGTGTTATGTTGGATGATAATATTTTATTTATATGTCCTCATACAATATTATATGATTCAACTACTATAAGGTATGCTTCAAGTTAATTATAAAATATGCTTCATAGCATATCGAGATATTATATAATATGTTTCAATGCTAATTATTATATGATATAAAGTTTAAATTGTTAAGTTGACAATGAATTATTTATATAATATGATTTTGCAAATACAACAAACATGATTATAAGAGTCGTGAATTAGTTAATTATAATTTTGTTATATGAGTTATAAGTACGCTTTATTTTAAAATTATATTGTGTTTTATTATCATAATTTATATATTTAATTTGGCCCCACATAGGAGTCTTGCTCATGGAAGTTATGCATATATATACATAGGTTGATGGAGGTGGTTGATGCTTGTGAATGGGTTGACACATGAGACTATGCCCTAAAGAGTTTGAAATTATTTTGTATCATAAATGATATATCTATATACATATATATAGTATACAACTTATTTATGAGTTAAAAGTTAAAGGACAGATTTAATACCATTGATTTATATTTTGCACATATCTCAACACCTTGCAGCTTCTTTTTAGAGTAGCATATCATATATACATATATATATATATATATATATATATATATATATATGTATGTATGTATGTATAAACAAAATGAATCTTATTTTTATGTAAGTTTTAATCAGGGTGAAAAGATAGAGGTAGCAACTTATCTCTCGCTTTCACTATCTTAAGGGTGAGGGCATTATAGTCTTGAGCACGCACTTTGCTAAAGGGTTGTGCATCTTCTGCAAGAGGTATACCTTAGATTTGTTCCACATGGGCATGCCACGAGAGAGACGCTGGCCATACATGTGAACATGACCCGCCAAGATATTGTTCGCTTTGGGTTATGGAGGTGATTCCATCGTGCACTCACAATGTAGCACTTATCTCCTCGCGATTGTCTAATATTTTTTCGGGAGTCTAAGGCATGTTCCCATATGTAACTAGTATCCCATGCCTTGTTTATGTGAGACTAATTTAAGGCATGATGCATCCTCTCTCCTTCCTTAGGGTACACAACGTCCTCGTTGAGTGATCTCCTACCATGGCACAAAGGTCTACGTACGTAGAGCGATTGTGATGCTATATTTAACACCCAAACCGTCAAGATATTATTTGCTTTGGGACTTGGCTCAAATGATTTTCGAACACATCTTAGGGATCAAAAAATATGTCCACGTATATACCTAACATCTCTCTCATGACTTGTCCATACGAGACTAACCCAAAATGTTGAATATATATATGTGTACATACTTTGAACTTATCAAGACATGTACTACTCCACAATAGATAAGTCATTCCTAATATAAGTTAGTAATATTATTGTTTACTTACGTTGATTCTACAAGACAATAAATGGGAGGGCCTATAACTTTACTACCATTCATATGATTAATAAGATTCCAAGGTAGCCAACCATGTTACTCACCTATGAGGAGAGGACTAACCGAAAAATAATATTCACTCACCTGAACCATCTAGGGCCTAATGTTATCCCTCAAAAAGTAACATACCTCATCTGGTATTAGAGTCAAGAAGACTTCCAACCAATGTTGTTCCACCCAGTCGTCAGTAAACCTTGAAGATGATGCTACCAAATCGATCTAGAGGAAGAATACACCAAATAATACATCTCTTTGGATTTGATTTCAATTTAACCCACAGGGAATTCCCAAATACTCACCAAAAATCAATATCGCCACATCCTCGCCATTGCCATTGCCGAAATTAAAACTCAAAAGGTCCATCTCAAGCAATGGTCATATATCCATATAATCTGCCTCAAGTTTATCACTAACGGATCAATGAAGCAGTAATATCATGAACTAAGCGGTAAAGACATAGTTAAGAGTTTGCACGGGCGAAATTGTGTAGTTGGGAGCTGCACAAATGGAGCAGGAGCTGCGTGTGTGTGGGTGGTGTTGGCACAGGTGAAAGTTGCGCCAAGTGGCGAAGAGCGCAACATGAGCTATATGGGTTAGCGTAAGGCAAATTGATAGATAGGTGGATAAATCAAGAGATTTTGCTTATAACAAATTGCTGATAGAATATGATAATTTTATTATCACAATAGGAATTCAAGTCAGATGAAGTGATCGTTAGACTTTTATTAGAATTCATGTGGGAGTTTAATTTAGAATGACATTTTTTAGTCTAGTTATTTAGTACTCTATTTTCATGTTTAGCTAATAGTTTATTTATTTTTAGGATTTGAAAATTTTCAATTAACCTAGAAGTTCACAATTCAAGAAAGCTATAAATATCAGTGATATCCCCATCTTCATCCCTATGGATTCATTTTCATTTAGGATGATGCAAGCCGGCCATCTATTGGTTAGCCCAATGGAAGTCTTGGGGATAATTGATTCCCCTCTTTATTGAGTGCTTAGTGTTAACTGAACAATCTTTTGTTTCTACTTGATAACATAGCTCAACTAGAGGCCAATCTCTAAAATAATAATATTCTCTTTTGTTTGTGATTTCTTCTATCTCATCCAATTTTTACAACAAATTGGTATCAAATAATATGTTTTGGGACAATCATGGGTGAAATGCATAAACTCATAAGGAAGCCAAGTTCTAAGTAAAACTTATAAATCACAATCACAAAACTTCTAAAGAGTGCAGATATATTTTCAACAGAGATGGAGACGAAAATAAAAGTAAAAAAACATTATTAAACACTGGTTGCTCAACACATGCACATATGCATGCATTTCCATGCATGCAATATGTATATATGAATCTAGTTGGGAAGAAAGAGCAAGTAGTCGTCATAGTCCATGTCTAAGAACCCGGCAACGTCGAGGCCATCGAATGCATTATTAACATGTGCAGCACCTGCCCATCCAACGCCGCCACTGCTGCCGTTGAAGTCGACGCCGTCGAGCAGCACCTCCAGCCAGTCTCCGGGAGCGCCGGCAGCCACCCCGTAATCCTCCAACCCCAACTTGCTCCCTTCATCGCCCAAGCCCAGCAGTTGATCTATGTCGAACTCCTCTTCGACCTTCGGCGGGGAGTTGTTGACGCCGAACTCCGGCCGTGGCGGCGGCTCTTGGACGTCCACCGAGTTGTTGACGTTGAGGCCCGTGACCGCCGCAGGCTGGTCGAGAAGCCGGTCGTCCCGATCGTACTCACTCGTCGGGCGATTGCGGCCACCACCGGAAGAGGAACCACTGTCGACCTTTCGGTTGAGCTTGTGATTGAGGTCATGGATGGAGAGAGACCTCTTGCTCAAGTGAGTATTCCAGTGATTCTTCACCTCATTGTCCGTTCGACCGGGCAACCTCCCGGCGATCAGCGACCACCTGCAGCATATATTGTTGGATTTGTAGGCATAAATATTTAAATTGGCTTGTAATTATAAACGTTGAAGTAAAATTTGCGAGGTACGTACTTGTTTCCCAGTAGGTTGTGGATACGGATGATGAGGTCCTCTTCGTCCTCCGATATGTTTCCTCTCTTAATTCCTGGCCTTAAATAGTTCAACCATCTCAATCTGCAACTTTTGCCGCACCTGTTCAGCCCTGCCACATGCATGTCAAGCAACAAGAAAACAGCAACACAAACTTAGCAAATTTGGTTCAAGCATATAACAAATTATAAGTTGGAGCACAGATAACATCTGAGTGCTTTTATATATATACAACTCCATGTCAACTTAAATAAACTAGTTATTAATTGAGAGAGAGAGAGAGAGAGAGCTAATTAATTTGCTTATACATATATAATGGAGTGTAGTAGCTAATTATATGTAGGTACCAGCTTTGGCAGGGAGGAGAGAGAGAGAGAGAGCTAATTAATTTGCTTATATATATTTATATATATATATATATAAAATGGAGTGTAGTAGCTATTTTATATGAAGGTACCAGCTTTGGCAGGGAGGAGAGAGAGAAAGAGAGAGAGAGAGAGAGAGAGAGAGAGAGAGAGAGAGAGACCTAATTTGCTTATATATATAATGGAGTGTACTAGTTAAACATATGTAGGTACCAGCTTTGGCAGGGAGGGCTCTCCACTTCTTGTCACCATGGACTTTAACATAGTCCTTGAGCTTCTGGTCCTCTTCAACAGTCCAAGCTCCTCGGTTCACCGCCGCGGCCGCAGGCGCCGCCACCGCCGCCTTCTTCTTCCCTCCTTTTTCGCTCTTCTTTACCATCGTAATTAACTCTTTATATTGATGCCTAGCTAGAGTTAATATGGATATATATCAAGCATATATGTAACCAAGTATGTATGTGTATATATGTCTAAACTCCAAACTAAGGAAGGAATGAAGGAAAAGGTGAGTAGATATGCTGTGGAAAGAGGTAGAGAAAGAGTAGAGGATGGAGGAAGTGAGGGGGGTTTGGTGGAATGTGGCAGGCAGCAAGATCTGTTGACGTCTCATTTATAGCACTTACTTATAATAAATATTGCTACAGTTAGCTTTTTGCTGCGCCCACACCGACATTTTTAGATCACATGCATGCATGCATATCTATCTATCTATCTAATTGAGGATTCGCTGTGGTCAGGACGAGGACGATGTCTTTGGTCGACCATTAGGTACATCTGCTACTGCATGATGTGTGTGTGTTAGCTTAGCATGCTACTGAGGACCACAAGCCAATCATTCGCTCTAGCAAAATGATAAATTTGTATGCAATATGCATCCCTACCTAACGCCCTCATTTTTTTTATCAAACATAAAATTCCATCATGTTGCATATAGTAGATGGAGATTGATCATTCAAATTCTATCGGCGCCGATCCAACTTTTAGAGATATATATATATTTTCTCTATTCTATGTGCGATTGCCCTAGTTCTATCATATATATGTTATTTTTGGAGCGGTTATGTACTATGTAGTTTGGAATATTAACATAGTGAAAACTCTCTGCGACGATCGAGAACGTAAGAGATCCATCTCCGAACTACGTATAATATGTGTATATTTTTCTGTGATTTTTGTGATCTTTCTACTCTTATTCTTCGTATTTCTCAACACATCAATATTCAAAACTACTATCATCCGACTAATACGATATTTAAATCAAAATAATAAAAATAAATCTTAGTCAAATTGATGATTCTAAGGATTCAAACTTGGATTACTAGCTATTGATTAACGACTCACTAATTATATGTGTCAATTTGATTTAACGCCCTCATATTTTAATTATATATATATATATATATATATATACTAATTTAAGGCATGATGCATCCTCTCTCCTTCCTTAGGGTACACAACGTCCTCGTTGAGTGATCTCCTACCATGGCACAAAGGTCTACGTACGTAGNTATATATATATATATATTTATGTGCTTATGCTGAATTGTTGAAGATGTTAAAGTTATTCCTCCTCCAGGTGTGGGGGACCCCGAATCTAAATTCGAGATTATTAATTTTTTTATTTAATATATCATAATCCAATCTCGCTATCTGATTAAATTAAGTAAGCATTATATTACTAGGATACCAAACAAAAACCAAGAAACATAAGCAGAAGAGCAAACATGTTTACAAATTTCAGTGTTAATTGAATCATATTCTCGAACGATAATAAAGTTATTTTAATGAAGTAGGATGTGACATAACCAACATCACATAGAACTTATATTATACACAAACTCCTAATAAGAAAAAATAAAAGAAAAGAGACATATATATAGGATGGACAACTTCTTCATCATCTTAGATGCGTGAGAAAGGTCATATTACATTGCATCCAATGGGTTTATATTTGAATTTAAACTTAAGGTATTATCAACATTCAATAGTACTGTCATTTGCATAAGTGATACAAAAATGTTGAAAGGAAGTTAACATTTCATACTCTTAAACATATATATTTTTCTTCACATTTTATTTAATTTAATTAGATACCATGATATAACAGCAGAAGGATAAATTATTTCAATCCGACGACTCACTATTTGCACAAGGCATGACATGCAAATTCTTGGGGGCAGTACAAGTTGAAAATTTGGATGTGGCCGGGAGGATGCATGCAACCGGACCACAGTGCCGAAATACAACTCGATCGATTGCTGAGTTGGCGAATATTTTAGGGCCTCTTGTTTTTTATATCGGGTATGCTCGCGTGAGCTTAGGGGAATTGGAGTATTATCCAACTACATCTAATTTCTACGTGCGGAAAGGGAGGGTTCGGAGGGCAAACGGGTTTGGACTTTTATTTAAGTTGGCCCGTATGGTGGAGATTAAGATATTTATTATTTGTTAGAGTTTTGGATTCATATATATATTGTTCTTATTTCAGACTTGATGTTGTGCGGTTGTAAAGAAAAATAATATAGTTAAATCTCTTTGCAGGACGTAGCTCTTTCTAAAAGGTGAACCTGAATAAATCTGTGTGTCCTCTATTTTTTTGTATTTTCTCTCTGTGATCTTCTACTTGTTCTCGAATTTTCCCTTCATCGATGTAATCTTTAGTGTAAATTTAATTGAAAGTAAGATCATGATTCGTGGCTTTGATACCAAATTAAAATTAAGAAGGAAAAAAAATCTGCGCACTATTATACGTGAAGATGTACTCATGTACCCATTGCGTGAAAAGTGAATTGTTGCATTACACGCATCGCCTGCAATGAAATCTAGATTTGATCTCTCATACAACACAGTGATATGAGTTTTGAATTGGGGTAGAGAAGAGAAATTATTAAGTCCGAATTGGAAGCCGAACAAAAATATTATTAGAAAATGTGGATCCATTCTTTCATTAGGTAGATAATAATAGTCCTTACATCAAAAATATGTATTGACTATAATTTTATTGGTTTACAAATCATAAAGCTAAATATATGAAAAAAAGAGAGTTCTTATTGACATCTTAAGTAACAAAAAAGATGATCTTTAAATGAGTGATTCGGGATATATAATGTATAAAAGAAAAAAGAAAAATAAGGTGCATAATATTTTATATTGCATCTCATGTGGCATATCATATTAATCATTAATTTAAATCAATTATCAAATTTAATTATCTTCTTATTTTAATTAAATCAAATTTAACTATTGATATAAAATTAATGATCAGATGTGTCGCATGAAATACAACGCAAAGTGTTATACACTTCCATTTTTTTAAAAACAAAATAAGTTCATTCAGATGTATAGGATTTTAAATTATTAACACTAAAAAAACATCTTTTAGATAATGTTTCTACCGAAGCTCGAAAATAAAACCTCTTATCTTGAAATGTTGGCTAATTAATTTCACAACACAGAACAAACTTAGTAGAGCCAAATCGTGAAGGCGTCTATATTTAACGCCCTATTGATCCTACGATCTAAATCGTAAGATCTTTACGATTTTCATAAGATCTTTCACAAAATCAAACGATCCTTATCCGATCGTCGATCTTGCAACCCTCCTCCGATCTTAGGTAAGATTTCGATCTTAACCACTTTGGTAACAAGTACAAAAGCTCTACATGTATAGAGCAAAATTACATGCGTGCGTGCTTGGAATGACGTCGCGCTTAGTCGATTTATTTATTGACGTATAATGAATGGTCATTGTCATGTTTGGACATAACATAAATATATATACAAAAGGTAGACTACAAGTGGATCTACATATTTTAGATCCCCCTCTCCTTGTTCAACTACCGAGTTTGTTGAAGTTTGTACGGGCGTCCGTCTACCTGCGACAATGATAACATCCCTCTTATTAAAAAAAAGAACATGCATGCAATGCAATGCATCTAAAGGTCAAGTAGAAGAACCAGTAGATGTCTCTATTCCAATTGCATCCTCTTATTTAGTAACAAAGGAACGGCGAGGCACGATGAAGAATCGAATGCAATTTTACAAATTTATCTTTTAGTTCATTATTATCATAATATTTAAAAAAGTATTATCAATAAGAGTACAACAAATGGCATACTCTTTTTTTATTCTCGAAATTCAAAATTATTAGCGCTTGGCTAATTCAAGGTCGAAGTAGATCAAACTAATAATTTTAATAATCAAATTCATAATTACTCTTTTGTCGACTCTCTTTATTAAATAATTATACTAACTAAACTTCGGTTGAAAGATGGCACATACGCCCACATATCATAATCTGACGTCAAAAGAACAATGATTATTTTCATAAACTTTTCTCGAACTTATCGCAAAAAATTAGATCTAATCTTGATATATAAAATCAAACAGAATTAAATCTAAACTTTTTTCGATTGAACAATTTAGTTTAATCATTTGATTTCAATTTATTAAATTACTATTTTATTCTTCTAATTAAAAAAAGTTCATTCTCTCTTTACACTCTCATTCACTCTCCTCTCTTAGACTTCTCTTCTGTCTCTTTTCTCCCTCCCACTCTCACCTCTCCCATGTTCTTGCCTACCTATTGTTCGCTTGTGCGCACAGGCGAGCTTCTCCTGCTCACCTACATGCACAAACGAGCCCCTACGCTCGCCTAAGCGTGCAGGAGAGAAGGAGAGAGCGAGGGAGAAAAGAGAAGTGTGAGAGATGATAGTGAAAAAAAGAGATAGAATATTTTTTTTTAATTAGAAGGATAAAATAATAATTTAATAAATTAAAATAATTTGAATAAATTTAATATCATATTATCGGATTATTGTCTAATCGAAAAAAATTCAAACTTAAATTTAAATAATTGTATATATCAAAATTAGATTTAAAATTTTGTTATTGTTCGAGTTTATGAAAATAATTCAAGAAAAAAATGAATGCTATTTAATCATCTGAACGATGTAGGTTCGAGCTCATGTACGCATGTAGGCGAGAAGGTGAGAGTGGAAGAGAGGAGAGAGAGATATGAAAAGTGTGAGAGGGGAGACTCGGAGAGTAAAAGAGAGCGTATGGAGAGAAGAAGAGAGATAAGATTTTTTTTTATTAGAAGGATAAAATAATAGTTTAATAAATTAAAATATTTTAAATAAATTTAATATCAGATGATTTGATTAAATTATGTAATTAAGAAAAGTTAATTCTAAATGATTTTATATATAAATATTAAGGGTTCAAGGAAGGTGCTCCATAGTTAAGTAGGGAGCATCATACTATCTACATCATCAACTATTGGATGTTAAATTTAAGATGGATATTAAATTTTCTCTCTCATATTTTTTTTCTTCTAAATTAAATCACCATAGATTAGATAGCACGGTGCTCTTCTTACTTAAGTAGGGAGCACTTTCCTTTTTTCCAAATATTAAATATGAATTTGAGGTGTAAGAAAATAATTCAAGAAAAAAAAAAGAATGCCATCATCAGAAGTAGGATAAATGTGTAATTTTCCTAAACGCAAGGGGTCATTTTGCGCTTTAACAAGAAGGATCGACCACTTCGCCACTGGCTGCTTCGTGTGTGAGGAAAAGGAACTGCTGTTAGGAAATGACGTCGCCGCCGCCGTCTCAAATCGCCGTGGCTTCGCCGGAGGAGCGGAGAGAGGAGCTCGTCAAGCAGGTTGCTTCTTCTTCTTCTTCTTGTCTTCTTCGTTGTTTGTTGATGTCAAGCGGTGACCGCTTTCTTCCTTTTGAAGCCCTAATTGGTGTTGATTTGTAGATAAGAAGGCTCGAAATTGCGATCGGCGAACTGAACCATCTTGCGCCCTCACGAGTGAGTTCTTCCTCCTATTCAACACTTTTCCATTTTGCATTCATAAATCATAAAGGATTTTGATGTTAAGATAACTCTTTTCTCATGTTTTATAACGCCCTTAATGTGTTATTACAACTACATACAAACAAAGTTCTCATATGTGGGAAGTTGCCTTCTCTTATATGTTTGTTTCAGAAAGAAAAAGGAATAAATTGTGGAATGGAATTTAGGAGTTCTTCTTTTCACTAAGAAAATTAGAAGAGAGAGCTGAATAAGTTGAAGCCTTGGGATCACTGTGGACTTTAGATTCATATTGATTCAGATTCAAATATGTGATAAGTGGTCTGTATGCTTTTTTTTTATAGACCGAGTGAAGCATTTGTTTGTTTTCCCTATGTCAAAATGTTAGGGTATTAATTGTAAACTTTGTTTTATTGAAAATATCGATGATCTTTGGTATTTAGATGCATATATATACAACTTTTTTCTTGACAATATTGATTCCACATTAACAGTTGATTAACCCACAGTTCTTTATGGTTCATTAGACACAATGGGGTGAGCATTGACATGATTACATTTACTTACACAGGCAGTTTATCAGAAGAATGGCAAAATCTTCTTTCAGAAAGATGTCAAGCTGACAATAGCATCAGAACAAAGTAAACCTTGGATGTTTAATTTCTTTTTTAAACTCGTCACATATTTCCAACTTATTGCACAAGTTCTTTTCACTTCCAAGTATATGGAGCTCTTATATTCTGTTAGCTGTGTGGTCAGAACAACTCGAGTTGGCCAAAGCTGAGTTACAAAAGCTGGAAGCAGTTTGACGCCATTGGCACTATGCAAGGTACTTTCCTATGTAATTTGTGTTTTTATAGCTAGATAGAAAGATGAACCTGGAGTGAAAAAAGAGTTTGTAGTCTTACATGGTTCTCTCTCTCTCTCTCTCTCTCTCTCTCTCTCTCTCTCTCTCTCT